>MJUU01015297.1:27603-39412 GCA_002080025.1 Modiolus philippinarum | reverse complement strand
TTTATAAAAAGTTTTTGATTCTTATGTACATACACCACCAAAGACGGATCATCAATTTGGAATTATAGTGCTACAGGTCCCAGGTGAGCAATACAGGCTCTTGAGAGCCTCTTGTCTTTCAAAAGATTTCTTTCAGTGAGAGCTTTGAGAATTTTTAAGCCAATTTGTCTCTTTAAAGAGGTCGAAGAGAAGAACTATTTTAATTAGTAGAAATTTTCTTTTAGATTTTTGATGATTTTTTTGTATCCAATAATGATCAGATTTTTCAGATGATTTCTTTCAATGAGTAAGAAATATTGCGGTCAACTGTTAACTCGCAGTGACGAATGTCCGGAGAGCTATTTTAAAACTTTAACCTTGCCTGAGGAATTGAGCCATGAAGTGCTAAGATGTGACCTCCTTATGATGAGAGCTTTCTTTTGGTACTATACTTGTAGACGTTTTTACCTTGGCCTTGCTCTCGGGCAGTTTAAAAAAAAGAACTGTACCTTGTCACTAGAAAGAAGAATAAGTAGTAGTGTGTTTGTAATTGGTATGTAACTTCCTGATGATGAGAACTTTCTTTTGATACCATACCTGTAGACATTTTGACCTTGACTTTTCCCAAATGACAATTAAAAATTAAAAACAAAACAAAAGTAAGTGAGAACCGAACCATAAATCAAAAGAACGAACAATCCATGGACAATGGCAAAATCAGACACACTAAGACACAAGGACGCCACTTGAGTACGGGACAAAAAAGAAAAATGAAGACACACATACAGATGAACAACACGGACCCAGTAAAAAACCACGGGCGAGATCAGGTGTACCGGTAGAGTTAGCATCTCCTGCTTCTTATAAGACACCAGCCGTGTTGAACATAGTAAAGTCGAATCCGATAGAGAAAAAACAAACTTTTGTTGTAGAGGGAAAGATCTGTTGTCATCTGGGAAACAGATATCCCATAGCAATCCACAAGATCGTGATGTCGACCGTAAAACTTCTGTAGTGATGACTTTAAGTTTTTTGTAACGTACCCTTGCTTAAGTAGTCTATTTGTAAGCAACTGAGCTCTATTAAGGGAGTCACTGTAACGACCACAAGCCCTTAAGTAGCGAATGAGTTGTGAGATATAAACTCCATATGCTGCTGCTTTTGGAATGTTCCTACAAAGAAAAGGGAAGTTGACTATTGGAAAAGTGAAGTCATCGCGTATGTCATACAGGCTAGTTTGTAATGTACCTCTGTTGTCAATTTCAAGATGAAGGTCAAGGAACAAAGCCGATGTGGAAGTATCTGTAGTATCCTTAATTTCAAGCTCTTTTGGATAAATAAGATGAAGAAAATCACTAAAGTGAGGGTTGTTTAATGATAAAATATCATCTATATAACGGAAGCTGAAATTAAAGGACTGGACCAGTTTTTTGTCTTTATTTTGAAGAAGCCCTTCAATGAATTCAGCCTCATAAGAGTAGAGAAACAGATCGGCTAAAAGAGGTGCACAGTGTCTGCCTATTGGAATTCCAATGGTCTGTTGAAAAACAAGTCATCCAAACTGGACAAATATATTGTCGATCAAAAACTCTAACATTTTTATCACTTCTTCCTCTGTGTATTTTTTCTGTGATTCTGAGTCGTATTTCACAAAGTATGCTTGGTCTCTGCCTATGACAATGTACTTATATCTTCGTTCGCCGTTCATACGGGAGAAACATCTATGAATTATATCTTTCAGCCGAGATTTCAGTTGTTCACGACGAATGGTAGTATAAAGTGTGGAGAAGTCCAATGTTTTAATGCTGTTGCAATGCAATAATGATCTAGATTTCAGGATGTCAGATCTTTAGAGTTTTTTAATATCCACATTTCATTTACACTTCTTGAAAAGCTAGTATCACAGTATTTTTGGAGGCCCTCTTTTACGGCTGTCAAAATGGAGGTTACAATCTTAGAAAGCTTAGAAAACTTTAACCTTGCCTGTAGATGGTAAGTGGTATTGTGTTCATATATAGTATGTAACTTTGTCGTGACTGAGCGGTGCCATATTGGTAGTCATTTTGACACCGACCTTTCCCTGAGGGCAATTATTCCAAAAAAATTTAAACCTTGCTTCGAATATTAAGTTGTAGTTGCAGGGTTTTCATATTTCGTATGCAACTTTCTTGTGATTAGAGCTTTCAGTTGGTACTACAGTTGTAGACATTTTCAAGTTGACTTTGCCCTGAGGGCAACCTTTTTTAAATTCTTTAACCTTGCTTTTAGAAGGTAAACATTTAGTGGTAGGGTGTTGATATTTGGCATGTGACTTGGTTATGATGATAGTTTTCTGGCAGTGCCATATTTGTAGGCACTTTGAATTTAACCCAACCCATTAGTGCAATTAAAAAAATCTTAATATTTGCTTCCAGAAAGTAGGCATTTGGTAGTAGGTCGATCATATTTGGTACGTATGTGATTTCGTTTTGATGAGAGCTTGCTGAGGGTGATATATTTGTAGGTATTTTGACCTTAACCTTGCTCTGAGGGCAATTTTTAAAAACTTAAACCTTGCTTCTAGAAGTTATTCTTTTAATGGTTATTTCGCATGTGACTTCCTTCTACAATGTATCACATTAAAATATTTCGTTAAAACATTACAATGTATAACTTTCAAATTTATTGTGCACTTAGGTCACTCTAATCCCCGGCGAGTTATGTTTTTTTTATTTGATTCCTCTAAATGAGTTTAAAATGTAGAAAATAACATCTACAATTTGTAAATATATATTGCAATAAAGAATATGCTAGTATATCAGGTCACAAACCTAGAAAAAATGGGAGAGTATTCAAGTTGTTCAAACCATAGCTGGCATCCTGATATCATACAAAATGTACTATATTGCATTCAGGATATTGATAGTTCCTGTTAGTAGACTATTTAGTCAGTTAATTTTGTAACGATGTTAAATATTGGACTTTATGTATTTGCAGATTTCCATGAATCGAGTCTGCAGTCATTGATTGTAAACAAGAATCTGCAAGATGAAATTGACGTATCAACAATTTTCTCTGTACACCTTTTTTCCCAACTAGCATATAATGACGAGCCATCATATATGATTTCAAATGATTACGACTTTAAGCACAAAAACTGTCCTTGTGATAATTTCTGCAGGAAACCAATATTGTATGGAAATACTTCAATCGGTAAGTGGTGTATCTGGTTTGTACTATGATCATGATCTGTGAACTTTCTCACACCATGTTGTTAGGTTTTGCATTTACAATGTCAATGAAGATGGTCCATTCCGGTAAAATATTCTTACTTTATCTGGGATACAATTCGTATCGAGTTATTCTCATCAGTTTGAGTCTGTCATCCGTCAATATTTCGTATTTTAATCCTTTCCTTTACCACTAGTCCAAGTTTTAGGTGGAATGGTCCTTTGACGGACGTATAAATCCTAATTTTTTTCCCTATGATTTCTCGAACCAAGATAGCCACTAGGTGAAATTTGAAAAAAAGGAACGATATTTTAAATAGGGTCTCCTCAAAAACTACAAAACCAAGCATAACTGAAATGATCTTTTGTTTGTACTTCTCGTATTAATCCGTTAATGCCCCTTTGCGTAAACGAACCGTCGCTTTATTCACGAATTATTTACTAAGCTATGCTTTTCCATAGCCAAGCTATTTAGATATATTTTCTAAAATAAATGTTCAAGTCACAAATCATGTGATCTATAGTATGAAGTTTTATTTTTTTTATATGCACCTGAATCTATATTGTGGTAATTTGCTGACTTACAATTGTTTTTTGTAGGGACATATCCATTATGGCATGGGAAACCTGATGTTGTTGTCTTTCCAAATAGCACTGGTAGTTCAAGCATAGTGGTTCCTTCAGGAAAAGATCAGCTGCGAACTGTTAAAAACTTTAAGGATGATGAACCTCATATGTTCGAAGTGAAGTGTAATTCAGCTTCTTTAAGAAATCAAAACAATGTCAAAAATATTTCCCTTATAGCAACGACATTTTCTTTTTACCAAAGAGTTGTACAGCGTCGTTTACAATTGCAGGGTATTAAGAAAACCAATCAAATTTCACAGACTGTTTCTCTAGTACCAACGGTTGCTCTAAGTTCAGAAAGTTTTGACATATACATGTATGATACAGACCATAATATTCTTTTAAGGAATTCAGGTGGACCTGTTCCATTATGGAATTTTGATAAAAACAATAATCCGACCTTAAATTTATCATCAATTTTGTATCTATGGATGGTAATTAATCACTTGTCATTCAAGCCTGTCGTACCAGAAGATGTGATTCGAGCCTTGAAAGGGGAAAGTGGGTTGGAGGAAAAATTAACAGATGAACGGATAAAATACATTGACCAAAACATTAGTTTTCCACTGTTCAGATCATACAATCTTAAAGAAGGATTAGCGGAGAAAGCTAGAAAAATTGAATTAGGCACAGGAGATGACCAAGATGATGATGAAGAATTTTAATACATATCATTCTATTCCCCAAGGTCCATCTTTAACCAAAACATGTATGTGTTTACTGTAATCCTCTGAAAAGAAATGAGTTTGGTCGTTCTTAACTTTTGAAAAATAATATGAAGTTCAGTTCTTTACAACATTAGCTTGCATTTTAAAGGCATACATATTTTAATCATCAGTTTCTAGTTCTCAACTTGTTACAAAAGGCCATGTGCATCATTTGACCTGGACTTCGACTTGTTTGTAAAGTAATGTATATCCTGTGTACATATTGTCGTTTTGTATAATACAATCATACAAATTATAATTTTATGTCCAGCTGATTACTGTGTCAATGTCCTTAGCAATGTGTCCAGCTAAAGTCTGTTTCACTTCCTTTAGATAATGGAAATTTTACAATATCTCCTTTATTTGAAAACCAATTTCTCTAAAAGTTTTGCATGTAGATCAAGAATGACCATACATAACTGAAAAATGACACTGTTACGATTAAAAATATGCAAGACCGCTGTGTACATGTGAATTTTCATTGTTGATGCAAGACCGGTTAAAAATTCTTAGTGTTGGATTTTTCTATTTTGAGGAGGAACAGGCAGGAAAATTTTATCGATGGGCAAGATACATTTGGTTAATACTAGATTACCTTTCGACAGGTAAAAGGTGACATTACCCATGTCAGATCAATCCATTCTCGGTGACAATCGCATGCTGTTCACAAATAGTTTCCGTTTAGACATAATAGAGATTTTGAAAAAGCAGTTTTTCCACAAAAGTACACGATTTCTTAATAAATAATTACGAAATTTAGGAGTGTACGGTATATTTACATAGTCATTCAAATTTTTGAGCCGAAATATACAGTAATACAGTCAGCTAAATGCAAAATTCATTATCTAAAGCAAGTGAAACAGAGTTTAATTACTGTTCACATTTATTAAATTATACTGTTCTTATTATGTCTCCCTCCCCCACTGAAGGGGGAGACATATTGATTTTGTCTTTTCCGTCTGTCGTCAGTCAGATTGTCCGTCCGTCCGTCACAAAGTTTGTGGACGCCAATTCTCCTACATCTTTCATTGGATTTCAACCAAACTTCACAGTATTGTTGACCATCATGCTTAGTTGTGCATATCGTCTCGTAAGATTGATCGGCTAATTTTTGTGGGAGTTATCTCCCTTTTTGACTTAGAATTTTACTAAATTAAGTTTGTGGACGCCAATTCTCGTACATCTTTCATCGGATTTTAACCAAACTTTACAGGATTGATGACCATCACGCCCATTTGTGCATATCTTCTCTCTGACATATTTCATTGGATTTCAACCAAACGTCACAGCATTGTTGACCTTCATGCTTAGTTATGCATATCGTCTAGCCAGATTGATCGGCCAGTTTTTTTGTAGGAATTATGCCCCTTTTTGACATAGAATTTTGATATATTATGTTTGTGGACGCTAATTCTCTCAAATCTTTCATAGGATTTCAACCAAACTACACAAAATTGTGGACCTTCATGCCTCCTTGTGCATGTTGTCTGACCGGATTCGCCAATTTTTGTGGGAGTTGTGCTCCTTTTTGTCAAAGAATTTTGAATTTTGAATTTTAATTACCCACATCTTTCATTTGATTTCAATAAAATGTTATAATTTTCAAATGCAGGGGCAACATATAAAGATACAAATCATCTCCAGGGAGATATGTATCGGGGGAGACATTCGTTTTTGTATTAAAAACACGGTCGACATGCTGCGATCGTATCATGCTGCGCTTGTTGCCCTTTTTATGCTACTGCTGTTGATAGTTCCCAATCATATTTTCAAATGTCGTTTTGTTTCGTTCTTTTCTTTCTGAAGGAGTGTTCGCCGCTATGTTAATTATATTAAATGGATGCAGGATATGGAAAATGAAGGTCGAAACCCAAAAAAAGTGTAACTTTACCACCGGCTTTTCGTACTTTTTCTTTTACAAAGTCATGTTTCCTATCGTTGTTTTCACGATTGTCTGAAGTTTCATTTTTTACCGGGTTTTCCATCGGAAAAATCCGGTTATTAAAATGGTGAAAATGGCGGGCGGCTGCCAAATGGGTACATCATTTGTCCAGAGCAAATCTCCTACAGTATTTGATACGGGAAGTTTTTATTTTGCAGATCACTTGTACATATATCAAAGGTGTTCATGGTACTTTGATTTTGATTTTTGATAATTTATGTCAAAAATATCAGTTGTTGAACTTAGTCATTTTACATGAAAGTTTTAACAAAAGGGTACCCCTTTTGTCCGGAGCAAATCTCCCACAGTATTTGAGATAAGAAGTTTTCATGATTATACCCTCGCTACATAGTAGTGGTGGTATACTGGTTTACCTCCGTTCGTTCGTCCGTCCGTCCGTAACCACATTTTTCTCAGCAACTACTTTACAGAATGAATTCATATTTTGGCAAAAGCTTCCTCAAGATGGTCCGATGTGTATATATAGATTTCAAGGTAACCGCATAAGTACTTCCTGTTTGCCGAGACATCATTGTTTTTCATTGTTGTACAATATATGGAGTTTTTCGTCACAATTTTTTCTAGAACTGTATTTGGGAGTCAATTGTTGTTTTACACAGAGCTTCCTTATGGTCAAATCTATCGTGTATACCGATTTCAAGGTTAAGTCATTATCACCCACCTGTTTGCCGAGACATCTTTGTTTATCATTGTTGCACAATATGTGGAATTTTTCGTCACAATTTTTTCTGAAACTGTAAGTGGGATTCAATTGTTGTTTTGCACAGAGCGTCCTTATGGTCCAATTTATCGTGTATTCTGATTTCAAGGTAAGGCCATAAGCACTTTCTGTTTGCCGAGATGTCATTGTTTTTCATTGTTGTACAATATATGGAATTTTTCGTCTCAATTTTTGTCTGAAACTGTAAGTGGGATTCAATTGTTGTTTTGCACAGAGCTACCTTATGGTCCAATCTATCGTGTATTCCGATTTCAAGGTTAAGTCGTAGGCATTTCCTGTTTGCCGAGACATCAATGTTTTTCATTGTTGTACAATTCATGGAATTTTTCGTCACAATTTTATCTGCAACTGTAAGCGGGATTCAATTGTTGTTTTGCACAGATCTTCCTTATGGTCCAATTTATCATGTATTCCGATTTCAAGGTAATGCCGTTAGCACTTCTTGTTTGCCGAGACATCATTGTTTTTCATTGTTGTACAATATATGGACTTTTTTGTCACAATTTTTTTTTCTGAAACTGTAAGTTGGATTCAATTGTTGTTTTGCACAGAGCTACCTTATGGTCCAATCTATCGTGTATTCCGATTTCAAGGTTAAGTCGTAGGCATTTCCTGTTTGCCGAGACATCAATGTTTTTCATTGTTGTACAATACATGGAAATTTGTCACAATTTTTTCTGCAACTGTAAGCGGGATTCAATTGTTGTTTTGCACAGAGCTACCTTATGGTCCAATCTATCGTGTATTCCGATTTCAAGGTTAAGTCGTAGGCATTTCCTGTTTGCCGAGACATCAATGTTTTTCATTGTTGTACAATATATGAAATTTTTTGTCACAATTTTTTTCTGAAACTGTAAGTTGGATTCAATTGTTGTTTTGCACAGAGCTACCTTGTGGTCCAATCTATCGTGTATTCCGATTTCAAGATAATGCCGTTAGCACTTCCTGTTTGTCGAGACATCATTGTTTTTCATTGTTGTACAATATATGGAATTTTTTGTCACAATTTTTTCTGCAACTGTAAGCGGGATTCAATTATTGTTTTGCACAGAGCTTCCTTATGGTCCAATTTATCATGTATTCCGATTTCAAGGTAATGCCGTTAGCACTTCCTGTTTGCCGAGACATCATTGTTTTTCATTGTTGTACAATATATAGAATTTTTCGTCACAATTTTTTTTGAAACTGTAAGTGGGATTCAATTTGTTTTGCACAGAGCTTCCTTATGGTCAAATCTATCGTGTATTCCGATTTCAAGGTTAAGTCATAATCGATTCCTGTTTGCCGAGACATCATTTTTTTCATTGTTGCACAATATATGGAAGCTTTCGTCACATTTTTTTCTGAAACTGTAAGTGGGATTCAATTGTTGTTTTACACAGATCTTCCGTATGGTCCAATCTATCGTGTATTCCGATTTTAATGTTACGTCATAAGCACTTCCTGTTTGCCGAGACGTCATTGTTTTTTATTGTTGTACAATGTATAGAATATTTCGGCACAATTTTTTTCTAAAACTGTATTTGGGATTCATTGTTGTTTTACACAGAGCTTACTTATGGTCAAATCTATCGTGTATTCAGATATCAAGGTTAAGTCATAATCACTTCCTGTTTGCTGAGACATCTTTGTTTTTTCATTGTTGCACAATATACGGAATTTTTCGTCACAATTTTTTTTGAAACTTTAAGTGGGATTCAATTGTTGTTTTGCACAGAGCTTCCTTATGGTCCAATTTATCGTGTATTCGGATTTCAAGGTAAGGCCATAAGCACTTCCTGTTTGCCGAGATGTCATTGTTTTTCATTGTTGTACAATATATGGAATTTTTCGTCTCATTTTTTTCTGAAACTTAAGTGGGATTCAATTGTTGTTTTGCACAGAGCTACCTTATGGTCCAATCTATTGTGTATTCCGATTTCAAGATTAAGTCATAAGCACTTCCTGTTTGCCGAGGCATCATTGTTTTTCATTGTTGTACGATACTAGTATATGGAATTTCGTCACAATTTTTTTCTGAAACTGTAAGTTGGATTCAATTGTTATTTTGCTCAGAGCTTCCTTATGGTCTATTTTATAAAGTATTCAGATTTCAAGGTTAAACCATAAGCACTCCCTGTTTACTTAGACGTCATTGTTTTTCATTGTTGTACAATATATGGAATTTTTCATCACAATTTCATTTGAAACCATGAGTTGGATTCAATTGTTGTTTTGCACAGAGCTTCTTTATGGTCCAATCAAGCTGTTGTGTATATGGATTTCAAGGCTATATTATAAGAACTTCCTGTTTGCTGATATGTCATGGTTCTTCTTTGTTGTACAATATATGGCATTTTTCGTCACAATTTTTTCTGAAACTGTTAGTAGGATTCAATTGTGATTATGCACAGATCTATCATGTATTTGGATTTCAAGGTTATGTTATAAGCACTTCTTGTTTTCGGAGACGTCACTGTTTTTCATTGTTGTACAATTTATGGAATTTTTGTCACAATTTCTTTTGAAAATGTAAGGCAGATATTGTTGTGCAGACAGTTATCGTTGAACATGTTGGTTACTAGGATTATATCATTGTGTTTATACTTGAATTTTGTCTACACTTGTACTGTCCACACCTTTATTGTGTCCCTGTACAATTAAATTTGCTCTTGCTACATTGATTCAGGGTTCAATGAGCGGGGGTATATCAAGCTGCCATTCGGCGCCAGCTCTTGTTTTTAATAATTTATGTCAAAAATATCAGTTGTTGAACTTAGTCATTTTTACGTCAAATTTTTCACAATAGGGTACCCCCTTTGTCCGGAGCAAATCTTTTGAGACAGGAAGTTTTTATTTTGCTGATTAGTTGTACATATTTCAAAGGTGCGCATGGTACTTTGGATTTGATTTTTGATAATTTATGCCCCAAAAAACAATTGTAGAACTTAGTCATTTTACGTCAAATGTCTGCGAACAGGATACCCCATTTGTTCAGAGCAAATCTTCTACAGTTTTCATGATAGAAAGTTTTTATTATACATATCAGTTGTATATATATCAAAGGTGTCCATGTTACTTTGATTTTATTTTTGATAAATAATGCCAAAATCACTAGTTGTTGAACTTGGTCATTTATAGGTCAAATATTTACCAATAGGGTGTCCCATTTATCCAGAACAAATTTCCTACAGTTTAAGGTAGATCGACACTAATACACGGCGCATTCGACTGGTGCATTTGCGAAACACGAGTCGGATGCGGGATTGACTTGATTTTCAAGCCGGAATATTCATGTATTGGCCTTTTTATCGTGACATCATAATAGATTGACATACACTTTCCCGCAAATTACCTCCCTTTTCGCGTAGATATTGTCTTTTTCGTGAAATATTTAAAATATCTCTCTTAATCAAATGGTGACATATAGATTTTTTCAGCTCAACATATAGCTGAAATATATATCTCTGAAATCCAAAAATGAAAAAAAATCTGATATTTATTTCATGTGAAAGCTAAGTAATAAGCATGTTCTCAGAGTTCCCTATATATTCTTTGCAAATATTGCTGAAAAATACTGAATTTGGCCTGATTTTCAAATATTTTACGAAAGGATATGGAGTAAATGAACATGAAATCATAACACTTATGATCTTAAAATGCATAAAACAAAACGAAATCCGAATAATCAGTAATATCAAATATAACAAAGCCTGATAACAGGAAAAGATGATCAGTGACATATAATTTTTATTTTATATTTTGAACAAATGGACTAAGACCTACAAAATATCTTAAAATAAAAAAATTCTGTCTGATATTTTTATTAGGGTCGAACTACCTTAATAGACAGAAAGTTTTTATAATTAAGATCATTTGTACCTGTATCAGAGGTGTGCACAATACTTTTATTTTCCTTTTTGATTAAAATCCAAGTTGCTGAACTTTCAGAAATAGGTTACTTTGGTGGAAGGTTTAACATTGAAAAGTAATGAAAATTATAAGTACATACACATTGTATCAAATATTCAGGGTCAACCCATGTGTAAGATATACTATCCATATAAAAGAAAATCCGGTTTGCTCTCACATTGACAGCTTTTCTCTTGTTCTTTTTGTCTTTTGGTTCTCTTGTTATAACATTACTTTTTACAAAAGAGGTTCGTTTGATGAACAATAATTATAATAAGGTCTACTCATTTGTTGTCCATCAGCTTTTACACATATTTCGGTTTATGGATTTCCGATTATTTTGATATGTGCACTGAAAAGAGATATGTTGTCAAAATTACAACATGCAAAAACTGAATTCACAGTAACTTCCTTATTTTGTTATTTATTAGCAGTGGGCAGATGCCTGTGCTGGTTATTTATTATCACTGGGCTGATTCCTCAAAGATCTTCTCTGAAACTACACAGCCAATTGGAACCAAACTAGGCCACAATAGACCTTCTGTGGTCCCCTGCAAAAATGCGTTCTTCAGTTCCGCGCTATATCCAAGATGGCCATCAGCAGCGTACATTGGACTCTATGTGAAACACTAACAGAGGTCTTCTTCCCTTTAACCGCCGTGCGCGGTCCCGGCTGAAGAATAGGCCCGCAGCATCCTCTGAGCTTGGAGTA
>MJUU01015297.1:13919-27277 GCA_002080025.1 Modiolus philippinarum | reverse complement strand
TCAGAATTTCCCGTCCCATGGCCCTTTCCATATCCCAAAGTGATTATTTATTTATTTATTAACAAACTTGTTCTCGTCTTGATATAGCTGAAATATTGCTGAGTAGACGTTAAACAATAATCAATCAATCAATCAATCAATCTTCCCTTTAAATACTTGGGCATATTGTAACTATAGTTTAACAATGGGCTCTTTAACATAAAATGTCTATTTGAATCAAGTACCAGGTGAGCGATACATGCTCTTGACAGCCTCTTGTTTAACTGTAGATTTAATGCAGAGAATTCGGAAACAAGAATTAGAGTACCATTAAAAAGTGATATCTATGAAAACCGCGAAAATTGATGTTCACGGATACACGTTTAAGTACTAAAACAGTACTGAATTCACTATTAAACAATCGTAGACTATCTGTCCTTTATTATCCCCTAGCCCAACGTTGGAGAGGAGATATAGCATCTCGTCCGTTTGTCTGACCGTTCAAAGTTAAGACTTTATATCTTTTGAGTTATAGATGGACAAGGTTTTATCCAGGGATGCGTCTTGAGTACTACTTTAGATTGATATATAGAATAGGTGGATTTGACCTACATTTCATGCATGAGTGACTCAGGTTAAAGTTTTTGTAAGAGTCCAGATCTGAGATACTACAATTCGCAGAGGAATACTATTTTGTATGTAGATGCGTTTTGTAAAGTTATGAAGCTCAAGATAAGAATTAGGTCACTCTGACCTACATTTCATGCACGAGTAAGCTCAAGATAAGAATTAAGTCACTCTGACCTACATTTCATGCATGAGTAAGCTCAAGATAAGAATTGGGTCACTCTGACCTACATTTCATGCATGAGTTACTTGAGGTTAGTTTTTGTTAGAGTCCAGATCTGGGATACTGCAAATCGTTGAGTGATAATATTATGTATGTAGATACGTCTTGTAGAGTTATGAAGCTCAAGATAAAGATTTGGTCACTTTGACCTACATTTCATGCATGAATGATTTATGTTAAAGTTTCTGTTAATGTCTGTATCTTTGATGCTACAACTAGAAGATTAATCTTCCATCGATAAATGCATATGCTATAGGCATTATAGGTATGAGACTGTTGATTGAATTAAGGTCACTATATTTCTTGCATGACTGGTTCAGATTTAAGTAACAAGCCAGATCTTGAATGTTGCAATTTGTGAAGTGTTTATAATACTCGATAAACATTCAACAACTGGACGAGGGGATTAGCTGTCGTTTCCGACTGCCCCTTCTCTTGCTCTGACTGAAATGTGTTTGAAAAAGGATGCAGCCATTTCTTATCCTATTTCTTTAAAATTTGCACAATAAAATACGGAAATTAATACTTTTTTTGTTTAATCTTATTTTACATTTTAGATAACGAATGATTTAAAAACAAAGTAAAAATATGACGTCATAAATATACTTTAACATATAAGGACTTCCACAACAAAAATTTAACTTTCTGTTAAAACAATTGAAGCTTTAAAACTACAAATTATAAAATTAATTCACAATTATCCATTAAAACTACATGTAATTATCTAATTAACAGTGAAAACTATATCAAAATCGGATATGAAATTGCTTCACAATAATTTTTTGAAAAAATGTCATTTTATATGAAATAAATAGTAAAAAAACTTGTTTGACCGAATACTTTTTGTATGTCTCTCATATATATATCCTAATGCAAACGCTTATCACAACTGGATAAGCGTTTTACTGCTTGAAATTACAATATTGAAACTAATCTCTAGCTTTATTCAAAACGAATTTGATTGACTTCGCTCTTCCTCTCGTTCGTTATTGTTTTTTTTTTCATTTTACAAAATCAATACGGTTTTTTTTTCAGCCCGTGAAATGAAAAATTATCATCAATATAGCTTTGTTATTTGATGAATATTATTATGATTTTTTTCATGTTTTATTTTAATTTAATTATGGACAAATATTTTACAAAAAAGTAATCATAAGTAAGCAACGAAGTGTCTTGTTTCCAATAAAGTCTTTATGCCAAACTGACATAAGTTATCTGAAAAACAACTCTAAATACATGATAAAGCACTTAACGCCATGGTGAATTCCTGTAATATTTTAAGCTCATCTGACCCAATGGGTCAGTATGAGCTATTGTCCTTACTTGGCGTCCTTCGTCCCTTAGGTTCACATTTTCAGCTTTTTCTGAAACCATTGAAAAAAATTCAACAAAACCTTACAGGAATGATATGGAGGTCAAAGATTGCTCATCTGAAAATATGGTCGCAAGCGCAGAGCATAGTTAAATTGGACCCAATGGGAAAATTACATTTCATCCTTTGATCTGAAACCAATGAGGCAAAGGCAACCTGAGTTTACAGGAATGGTGTATGGAAGGTCATTTACAAATATTACTCAATTCGTTTCCGATCGGATAAATTACATGGCCACCAGTGCGAAACATAGTTAAAACATAGGAAACTAATGTAAAATCGCATTTTCATCTTCTTCTCTAAAACCACCAAACTCAATCAAACTTTACAGAAATTGTGAATGGCAAGTCCTTTTCAAAGTTTGTTCATTTCGTTTCGATAAGAAAAAACATATCTGACATTGCAGAATAAAGATTCACATTTGACCCTATGGGAAAATAACATTTCATAAACTCTTCTGAAACAACGGAAGAAAATTCAACCAAACTTAACAGTAATAGTGTTTTGAAGGTCTTTTGCAAATATAGCTCACTTCCTTCTGATGTGATAAAAATTATGGTCGCCAGCGCAAAACATAGATTTTAAACAGACTATGGGGAAATCACATTTTCATCTTTTCTAAAACAACTGAAGTAAGTTCAACCAAACTTTTCAGGAATAATGAAAAGAAGATCCTTAACGCGGATTGCTCATTTTATTTTGATCTAACAAAATGGTGGCCACCGTCATAGAATATAATTTAACATTGGACTCTATTGGAGAACCACATCATCTTCTCCTCTATACCCTTAAGCAAATTCAACCAAATTTACTGGATGATGAATGGAATGTCCTTTTGAAAGATTGCTTATTTCGTTCGAATCCAATAAAACGTTGCTGTCAGCACAAAACATAGTTTATCGTTATCCCATATGGGAAACCATCCTTGCATCATCTGATCTGAAATTATTGAAGAAATTGAACAAAAATTATTGAAATGATTTATTGAAGGTCATTATAAAGTTTACTCATTTTGGTCAGATTCGACAAAAACATGGTCAACAGCACTGAACATATTTTAACATTTGACCCTTTATGGGGAAATCACATTTTCATCTTCTATAATTTCCCTACAAAAGTAAAATCAACCAAACTTTACTAAAATGATGTACGGAAGTTCATGCACAAAGAGCCCATTTAGTTGAAATCGGATAAAAATCACAAAGGCAGCCGTGAACATAGTTTAACATTGTACCCTATTGGACAGTAAACTTTTTCACCATCTGCTCTGAAACAATAGTTGCAAATCAAACTAAACATGACAAAATGATGCATGGAACGTTCTTTGAAAATATTGCTTATTTTGGTCGGATCTAACAAAAAAGATGGCTACCATCGCCGAACATAGATTAACATTTGACCCTTTGAGTAAATCATACTTTCATTTTCTCTTCTAAATCACTGAAGCAAATTCAACAAAACTTTACAGAAATAATGTAAAGGAGGTCTTTTACAAAGACTGAGTATTGCATTCCAATCCGACCAGAAACATGGCTGCTAGCAAGGAACGTAGTTTAGCAATGAATTTCATGGCAAAACCATATTTTGATTTGTTGATCTGAAACCACTGACGCAAATTAAAAAAATTAAACCAAACTTGAAAGGAAGTATGTATGGGGGGTCCTTTACAAAGATTGTTGATTTCATTTATACGAGACAATAACAGATATCTGGAAATCACATTGCCATCTTCTCCTCTGAAAGCAAATTCAACAAAACTTTACAGGAATCATGTATGAAAGGACCTTTACAGAGATTTCTCATTGTATTTTAGCCTTAAAAACATGACCGCCAGCACTATGCATAGTTTAGAATTGAACCCTATTGGGAAATCATCATTTTCTACTACTTTGAAACCTTTGAAGGTCCTTTTCAAAGATGACTTATTAGTCCCATACCGGCGATAGCCGAAGGGGACTTCAGGTTTGCGTTCTGTCCGTCCGTTCGTCGGTCAGTCCCGCATCAGTTTTCCGCATTTTTTTTCTTGACCTTTGCAGGTATTGATCTGATATTTTGTATGTTGGTCTACCCTAATGAGTTACAGATCAAGTGTAAGTTTGGTTTGGGTCCATTGATTTTTGACGGAGTTATTAGCCCTGGACTTAGAAAATTTTGTAAAATGTCAGTTTTAAGCACTTTTTTCTGAGCCCCTGCAGGTATTGATCTGATATTTTGTATGTTTAGTCTACCTTAATGAGTTACAGATCAAGATTAAGTTTGGTTCCGGTCCACTGATTTGTGACAGAGTTATTGGCCTTGGACTTATAAAATTTCAGTAAATGTCAGTTTTCCGCACTTTTTGTCTCGCCTTCGACAAAAGTCGCGGAACCGAGAAATAACGATCCAAATTCCGTCGTCGTCGGCAGTGGCGGCGTCAACAATTGTACAAGTTTTTCATAGGTTGAATAGAGTCATTTAATCTTTATAGATTGTGTCAAAATTGGACAGAATATAGATAATGGTCAGAAAATTACCTCCGTATTTTTTCTGTATGTGGACTTAGTTTTTTTTAAACGTTAAACAACAAATTAAAGTTTTTTAGATGGTGAATAAAGTTATTAAATCGTATTGGAAAATCATTAAAACTAGTCAGAAGGTAGAAAATGTTCTTAAAATTACCTCCAGATGAAAATTTAGAATTTTTTTTTTTTAGTTTTCCGTATTTTTTCCGTATTTGGACTTAGGGTTTTTTGCCAAAAAAATTGAATGTTAACCCACCGATTAAATTTTTTTAGAAGTTGATATAAAGTTATTAAATCTTATTGGAATTTATTGAAAAGTGGTCAAAAATTAGATGATGGTCAGAAAATTATCTCCAGTTGAAAAAATTATAAATTTTTTTTCTATATTTTTTGCGTATTTGGACTTAATTTTTTTTCTAAAAATTTCAATGTTAATCCACAAATAAAAGTTCTTTAGAAAGTGAATAAAGTGTTTGTGTCTTAAAGGAATTTCATTAAAATTGAATATTGCTGCATGAAGTGTGCAGATATGTAACAAGCTGTTGGAATTTTCATTCTGGTTCCAACTTTGGTAAATTTCCTGAAAATATCAAAGACCAATAATTTTTTTTAAGTTTTGCATATAATTTAGAAAATAAGGCAATTCTTTGATGCCAAGCATAATTTTGAATGCATAAGAAATAAAAAAAATTGGGTTCCAACATTGGTAAATTTCAGGAAACTGTCCAAGACGTGCAATTTTTTTTGAAATTCTTTTTAGCAACCATGGTTTTCGAGTGAATTTGAAATAAACAAACATTTTAATGAATAAAATTGCAAACATTTGTGATTCAGATTTTTGGTAAAATTCCTGGAACTCTCTTAGACCAATTAATTTTTGGAACTCTACCTAGCAACCATACTTTTTAAAAAATATATTGATGAAAACAGTAATTTTCAATAATGGAATTGCAAAAATATTTGATTCTAATTTTGGTAAATTTCCTGAAACTGTTCAAGACATGCAATTTTTTGAAATTCTTCCTAGCGACCATGGTTTTTGAGTGAATTTGAAATAAACTAAACATTTTAATGAATAAAATTGCAAAAATTTGTGATTCCGATTTTTGATAAATTTCCTGGAACACTCTTAGACCAATTATTTTTTAGAATTGTACCTGGCAACTATACTTTTTTCTAAAATATATTGATGAAAATAGTAATTTTCAATAATGTAATTGCATAAATATTTGATTCCAATTTTGGTAAATTTCCTGAAACTCTTCAAGACATGCAATTTTTTGAAATTCTTCTTAGCATCCATGGTTTGTGAGTGCAGCTGAAATAAACAAACATTTTAATGAATAAAATTGCAAAAATTTTTGATGCTGTTTTTGGTAAAATTCCTGGAACTCTCTTAGACCAATGAATTTTTGAAATTCTACTTAGCAACCATACTTTTTTAAAAATATATTGATGAAAGCAGTAATTTTCAATAATGGAATTGCAAAAATATTTGATTCCAATTTTGGTAAATTTCCTGAAACTCTTCAAGACATGCAATTTTTTGAAATTCTTCTTAGCGACAATGGTTTTTGAGTGAATTTTGAAATAAACAAGCATTTTGATGAATAAAATTGCACAAATTTTTGATTCCGTTTTTGGTAAATTTCCTGGAAATCTCTTAGACCAATTATTTTTTGGAATTCTACTTTTTAAAAATATATTGATGAAAACAGTATTTTTTTTCAATAATGGAATTGCAAAAATGTTTGATTCCAATTTTGATAAATTTCCTGAAACTCTTCAAGATCTGTTATTTTTGGAATTCTGCCTAGCAAACATACTATTTTAATACATTTTGTGAAAACATTCATTTCCATACCTTAATTGCACAAATATTTGATTCCAAATTTGGTAAATTACCTGAAACTCTTAAAGGTCAGTTATTTTTTGGAATACAGAAAATAAATAAACATTAGTATTGTCCTGATTATAATGATACCTTACTGAGCAGGCGAGACACGTGGTTCCGAGAAACCTTTACGATTTTTTTACTCAACTTGCAGGTATTGATCTGATATTTGGTATGTGAGTCTACCTCATTGAGTTACAGATCAAGTTTTAGTTTGCTTCAGGTCCATTTATTTTTACATAGTTATGGGCCTTGGACTAAGAAAACATTTTATTATTTTTACTAGTGTAATAAAACCTTGTCCTATCGGCAGGGGACTTGGTATTGCCTTGCAATACAATCCACACTTGTTTCAATAGGATCTGGCAAAAACATGGCTGTCATTTGACAGTAACTTATTTCAATAGGATCTGACAAAATCATGCCTTCCAACGGAGACCATACCTTAATACAAGACTATAAGGAAAACATTTTGGTCAGCAGCAAAGGCTTAGACACATCTTGTCAGGTGAGCGATCTAGGCTTAGAATCTGAGCCTCTAGTTTAATATTTAGTATTAAAATGATTTATTGGTTGATTAGTTAGAGTTTAACCCCCGGTGAGCAATATTTCAGCTATATCAAGTATTAAAATAACAACTTTAATGAGATTAAAAAAAACGCAATAAGTTACTTTTTTCAAAAGTAAATTTTAAATCACTTCTATGAAAAATAGACATAAAAACGGATTTTTTTTTCATCAAAGGAGGTACAATGTAATGACTAAAATAGTTATAATCTATATTTGGATCCCACCAAATGACAAAATACAAACAAAACCAGTCTTTTTACTTATTTTCTTAAAAAAAATTTCAATATAATAAACTGTTTAAAACTTGCATTTCCTTTCTGTCCTTTTTGGGCGCCAAACTAATTTGATCATCCTAGTTAAGACCCGTTCCATCCTTAAATTTAGGTTTCTGTAGTTACGACAGTTACATGTGGCAGATACTGCATTGCTTTCATAACAAAACGATATGCTTAACACCGACAACAGCATGAATGATTATAGCATTCGTAATGTCTTTTTTGAAGAAAAATAAGTCAAAACTAAAAAAAAATACTTCTACTAAAGGGTCATCTTTAAAAGCATCCTTTAATTGAGTCTATTTGTAGATCCCCTTTCTGTAATAAAGTTTTTATTGATACTTTTGCATCGACTAAAGAATGTCGTGTATATCAATATGGTGTGGACTTTATTTTTTCTTTTGACTTTGAAAGTAAAGTGATTGTCTCCTGGTGGTTACTATGTAAACGTGATCCGATGTTCAATATTCTGAAAAAGATAAATTTTTTTTTTTTAGATTTTGATAAATATTTTCAAAACAAGAAGGTGTGAAATATCAGTTTAATTGAATCCAATCACATTGATCAATAAAAACATAATCAATAGATATTTGCGCTTGCTAAGTATGATCAGAAATGTCGCTTGTTTTGATAAAAAAAAAATGTTCGAAACACCTTGTAAGGATAGTCTCTGCTGTTATAGTCCTTTAGCAAAGGGTTCAACCGCCAACATGTATGTAAATGATCAAAGGGATAGGTGCATCCGATCAAGTCTAGAAACTTTTAGACATGTTGCCATTTAACTTAATTCTTGTTGACAATTATGAACAAAAGGAAAGATACGTAGATGTAACGTTGCTCGACATGTAGCAATGATTTCCGCTCAAACGGGTACTATGGCCGACTTGAACTTACTATTAGGTATGAGCAAAGCCCATTGTTGAAAGTCTCATGGCCACTTCAAGATGAAAAACAACAACAAAAGCGTTGTTCCACTGATTGGTTTACCATGTATCTTTAGACACTTTGTATCATGCATTTAAACCATATCTTTCAATTCTTTATTGAAGACTGGAGTTTGTCTTTCTAATAGTGCGGCGTCCACAAAAACTATTCCCCGTACAAGAGATGAATGCCATTTAGTGTACTTTTCCTTGACTTATGGATACACTATCATAATTTCAATTTCCACATCTTAATCTTACTAATATTAATATGCCAAGTTTTCTTCCGATTGACTCACTCGATGCGTACCCTGAGGTTGTTTGCATGCTGTTATAGTTTTGTATAAGTCTTTTTGTCGGGCAACGGATGACAGTAATTGTCAGAAAACTTTGCCAGTTATTGTTATATTTGTTGTCAATCCATGAATAAAACGAAAGTTACATGAATACAGCTTTGTTCGACATCATTAATGATTAGCAATAAACCAGTGTTATGGGGCCGTTTTTAGTTTACAATAACTTATGAGCAAAGTTCATTGTTGAAAGCCTCATGGAGATTTCAAGACGACGCATAAAAAACTAATAAACATTGTTCCATTGCTTGGTTTCAACATGTGTTTTAGAGACTTTTTCTCATATGCATTTACTCCATATCCTGTCAATGTTTCTTTTAGTAGTCTGGTTATTCTCAACAACAAAGAAGTTAATCGGTATTCTGTTGAACATATCACAAATTATCAATATATGGAGGATTAGACTCTTGATTGATACTACCTTTATTTTACTGGAAGAGAAAATTTTCAGCTTATATATCAATGAGTCTGCCTTCACAGGGCATTTGTAATTGAACCGTGTTATCTGTATGGAGGGTGTCATCTCGGGAAATGCAAAAGGTTTGATGGTATTTTCGCCGTTTCAGAAACTAAAAGCATTGTGGGTAGAGCGTACACCAAAATATGTTGATTGGACAAAAAGTAAATAACGTTAAGTCATTGGTTGAAAATCGATTTTTCTTACACCAAAATTTGAAATACAATTACTGGTACCCACTATTCCCAAGTTTCTGAAACGGCGAATTGAACGCATTCATACTTACAACACCAGGACAGCACTTATCATGTCACATCCTGCCACAACAAAGAAGACGATTCCTCTGTATGTTGTCAATGTACGTTGATATAACAAGTTTGTAAACAACGTCGCAAGAATTTCAGTGATGATTCCTATTGCAGCCATTGCTCCAAACATTGTGCCTAACAAATTAAAACGCTAAATGTAGTTGACACAGAATGAACAAGTTGAGAAAATATAGCCAACCATTTAAGAATCATTAAAGATCAGTTCTTCTTGATTACAAGAGCAGACAGACTGATAATATTAGTTATTTGTAATAGTTAAGCATCTTTGATATACAATAATTGAGTGATATATATGGACGGCGGAAGGGGCAAAAAGACGTCAAAACGAAACGAACACAAAAATAAAAACAAACAACATTAATTGAAAAATTAGCAGCGTAAAACAAAATAAACAGACTAGAAATTAAAACTAACGGAAGTTAAATCAAACTCAACATACGTGAATGTTAAATCAACAGACCAGGCAACAGACGTCAATGAAAAATTAACAGACAAGAATTTAGAATTAACGCTAGGTGGCGCAAGAAACCAAGTTACAACTTGAGAGGCTCTTTGGGGGTACGGTGCAGGGGAATACAAGAAATAAGATGTGATTAAACGAAAAATTAGAAATTGGCTTGCACAATTCATTTCATTTTGCACGAAACACGGCAAACAACAAAATACCGAAGTTACTGTAAATTTATCTTCTGCATATGCGCATTTCGACAACTAATGTCTCATCAGTGCAGATCAAACCAAAACATTTGGAACTCTATTAACCCAAAAACGTGTAAAAGCTGATTGAGATCAAATAACCAAAAGGATGTAAAATAGAAAAGCCAAAATTCAGCTAATGACAAAGCTATGCAAAAGGGAGATGCTCCTTACTTTTAAACAAAATTTTGTGAAATTTAGATATGGCAAGTTTTAATACAGTCGGTTTTCGGGTCAGCACCGAAGTACTGACTACTGGGTTGGTGAATACCCTCGGGATTAACAGTCCACCAGCAGAGGCATCGGCCCAGTGGTGATAAACAACAAAATATCGAAGTTACCTTTTTATCTTCTGTATATGCACATTTCGACAACTAGTGTCTCATCAGTGCAGATCAAACCAAAACATTTGGAAGTCTATTGACCGAAAAACGTGTAAAAGTTGAATGAGAACAAATAACCAAAAGGATCTACATAGAAAAGCCAAAATTCAGCTAAGGCAAATAACGACACGGCAATATGACCTGTAATCAGCAGCATTCGAAAGTTACAATGTGGAACGCCATAATCCTAATAGTCAGAAAGAAGTATTCATTGCCAAATTACCGAATAAGGATGCAAAATCCAGTACCAAGGACATCCATGGAGTGCAAGACACTCTATAGAGCCTCATTATTTTAATGGGTTTGAATTTCGATGAAAACGAAAAATTTCTATAAAATGACTACTGGGCTGGTGAATACCTTCGGGGCTACATAGTTTCATTTCTTTTTCGGAACGGAATATTTATCCCCGCACTTTTCTGAAGAAAATGCGGGGATATTGTTTTGGTCCCGTCCGTCCGTCCGTCTGTCCGTCCGTCCGTCCGTCTGTCCGTTAGATGGACCTTGTCAGTGGAACTCCTCGCTCATTTTTGGATTTAGTGTTTTAATTTTGTTATAGAATTGTTGCATATATGCTGCAGATTGGCAATAAGCTTTCGGATTTTTTATATTGGTCTTGGTGCAAACAAGAGGCCTCAAGATGTCTGTTATATATATGTGTCAGTAGAACTCCTCCTACATATTTGGATTTAGTGTTATAATTTTGTTATAGAATTGTTGCATATATGCTGCAGATGCGCAATAAGCTTTCGGATTATTGATATTGGTCTTGATGCAAACAAGAGGCCCAAGATGTCTTTTATATATGTGAGCTTTTCAGTGGAACTCCTTCATTTTTGGGTTTAGTGTTTTAATTTTGTGATAGAATTGTTGCATATAGTCTGCAGATGTGCAATAAAGTTTCAGAATTTTGATTCCGGTTCCGACTTTGGTAAATTTCCTGAAAGTCTCAAAGACCACTTATTTCTTGGAATTCTACCTAGCAACCATACATGTAGTAATTTGTTCAATTAGGACTAACATTTTCACCAAATGAATTTTCAAAAATATTTGATTCCAAGTTTGGTAAATTTCCTGAAAGTCTCAAAGACCACTTATTTTTTGGAATTCTACCTAGCAACCATACTGTTATGATTTGTTTCTATTTGGGCAAACATTTTCACCAATTGGTTTTCAAAAATGTTTGATTCCAATTTTGGTAAATTTCCTGAAAGTGTCAAAGACCACTTATTTTTTGAAATTTTACCTAGCAACCATACTGTTAGGATTTGTTTATATTAGGGCAATCATTTTCACCAATTGGATCTACAAAATAATTGATTCCAAATTTGGTAAATTTCCTGAAAGTGTCAAAGACCACTTATTTTTTTGGAACTCTACCTAGCAACCGTATATCCTTGTATACTTTCTTAGTAAAAGTAGTGACTATCAATAATTTGATTTTAAAAATGTTAAGGAAAATTACCCCAAGGGTCAATAACGACTGTTTTCTGTGTCAAACAGGTGAGTGCAGGGATGGCCATTTTTTCTGATGGCACCACTTCTAGTTAATTATTACTTTACATTTATCATACCGTTTCTAGAATTTTTTGGGAATATTTCCTCATCTGTATTTCAATTAGCTTTGTTAGCAAACTCCTTTTTTCTTCAGTTTTAAGTTTTTCTTCTTTTTTTTCTTCAGAGTAAGAAGTTTTTAAGTTTTTCTTCAAATTCAACTTAGTATATGTCATGCAATTTTCATAATTCATTTATTTTACCAAATTAAAGTATCTTTCTAAATTTGAAATATCTTTTGTATTTGCTCTAATATCTTTGCAGTAGATTAATTTTAAAGAAGGAAATAAAACTTACATAAAGTTTGTGAGGTATTAAGCACGGGACAACGTATCTTATTGGAAGAAAATATTTTCTTGGAGGGAGGGTACAAGTTGAATTGGATTGTTTGTCGCTTTTCGCATTTATTGTTTCACGGAAATTTCTCCCAAAAAGAGAGATGGCTTATTGACACATTCTCTAGTTTTTAGTCCAAACTGCAATATTTCGTGGGTTTTCCATATTATTTTAATTTGTTTTTATTCGATTAATATATAGAACTTAGAGCTGTCAATAAAGCGCCCTTACCAGAATAACTCCGGATTACCGTTTCTAAAATATATCAGCAATTTGCCACAATGAATTCAAACTAAGGTAGCGTCAGATAAACACATTGCATTTAAACTATATACAAAGTACATAACTTTTTCGATTCTTGAATCAGTAAAATACAAACACTTCTTTGTTTATATAAAAACACCACCTTTTTGTTTCCTTTAAGAATTAAAGCAAAATTCACAAGGAACGTTATCCAAGTAATCAATAATACACTGCAAGCAACAAAATAAATATTGCTGCGGTCAAGGAAGTGGCAAAACTTTTATTGTAATGAAGTCAAGATTAACACCCCAAGGTTACACAATGTATAAGATTCATCGATGTAAAATGTCTACATTGATCTACATGTATATGTTATCGGGCTCTTGACAGCAATGTATCGTAAAATATCAACCCGTGAGCCAGAATATGAAGCAAAGGGGCGAGTGAGCGTAGCGAACGAACCCCAAGCTTCATATTCTGGCGAGTGGGGTGATATTTTACAATACATCAGCTGTCAAAAGCCCTATAACTTGTTTATCATCCTTTATTTTGCATTTTAGATTTGTAATTATTGAACTGAATTTTCAAATTCTCCCAAAGTTGCGCGGGAAATTCGACATACATGCCATTCTCGCCTTTTCAG
>MJUU01015297.1:0-13634 GCA_002080025.1 Modiolus philippinarum | reverse complement strand
TGTAATCATGATTCTGTTCTGAATACCTAATCGGAAAGAGCAAATGCAATAGATGTTTATTGTTACAAATTTGATTTCGTTTGAAACCTTGAAAAAAAGTTATTGCCTTTGAAACTTTGGGAGAATCCCTTGATATATCCAGGTCAACCTCTGATATATCCGGGTCAACCAGATACGGCTTTTGCTGAGAGGCTCTGCAGGCTGATATAAACATGGGGAAGGATGATAATGTAGATATATCAGATGTGAAAACCTGACAAATGTATACAATGTTGTCTTTGCGCGACGGGGAGTCAGTGAAATGTTGAGAGCGAGGGTGTAAATCTTAATGTAGGTAAATTGAAAGTTTTGCCACTTCCTTGACCGCAGCAATATGTCAAACCGCACTTCAGAACATCATTTTTTAGTTCGCCTGAAGCGTTGTTGAGGAGGACTATTGGAGTACCCCCGGCGTCCGCGTCTGCATTTAGGTATATATATCTTGGTAATTATGAAGGGTAGGGTCATCAAACTTTGTACAGATGCATCTTGGGCTATCTCACAGCCTCCAAGAAAATTAGGTCTCTTTGACCTATATTTTCCGCTTGACTGGCTTTCATTTAATTTTAGGTCCCAGTTGATATCTCAGTAACTGTACATGGTAGGATCATCTAACCTTGCATGTACATGCATCTTTGGGGTGGGTCAGCATCCAGGCAAAATTAGTTCACTTTTACCTATATTTTCCGCATGATTGACTTACATTCAAGTTTACGTCTGAGTTCAGATCTAAGTATCTGTACATGGTACAATCATCTAACCTTATACGTGCATGCATCTTTGGGGGGGGGGGGGTAGGTCAGCATCCAGGCAAAATTAGGTCACTTTGATCTATATTTTCCGCATGGTTGACTTACATCCAAGTTTACACCCGAATTCAGATCTAAGTAACTGTACATGGTACAATTATCTAACCTTGCATGTGCATGCATTTTGGAGGTAGGTCAGCATCCAGGCAAAATTAGGTCACTTTGACCTATATTTTCCACATGATCGACTTACCTTCAAGTTTACGTCCGAGTCCAGATCTAAGTATCTGAACATGGTACAATCATCTAACCTTTCATGTGCATGCATCTTTGGGGGTATGTCAGCATCCAGGCAAAATTAGGTCACTTTGACCTATCTTTTCTGCATGATTGACTTACATTCAAGTTTACGTCCGAGTTCAGATCTAAGTAACTGTTCATAGTAGGATCATCTAACCTTGCATGTACATGCATCTTTGGGGGTAGGTCAGCATCCAGGCAAAATTAGATCACTTTTCCGTTTATGTCCGAATTCAGGTCTCGGTTACTGTACATGGTAAGATCATCTAGTCTTTGTTTACATGCATAAGGAATGGTAAATGAGCATCCTGGCCAACTTGGGTTTCTGTGTCCATGTGCCATAACGAGGCGAACTTTGTAATCGTTGATTACCTATGTTTTCACTATCCAAAGTATGGTTCATACACAAGAATAAAACACAATAAAAGATCCTTAGGGATGTTGGCTCTTGAATAATTCTTATTTAGCACAAGAACATAATACAGCAAATCGCACGAACCAAAATACACAGTTCTAATTCCTAGACAAAAATATTCACATAAGCTTAACGAACTATTCAAAGAGGTATGGCCATTTACCCGTGAATTTAGTTCCTTCAGCATACTAATTTTGCGAATGCATTAAATCTTCTCGAAAACTGCTTTAAGAGGATCTGTTATATACACTATCAAAACAAAATCTATTCAAATGCATTTTCGTACATTTAGATAAAAGTTTCAGCCACTGAACTTGCCACTTGAATGCAATTTTGACAGATTTTGACAATTTTTGTAGGTTTTTGGCAAAATTCTTTGCATAGGACCTTCAGAACCAAAATAAACTTATTGCCATTTGGAAAGGCAAATGTTTATACGTTCGCAGCTAAAAATTGGTTTTGGTTCTCGGTGTCCTTTGAGTAGAACCATCTTCTCAAACACTGTAAAATAGCTAAAATTGACATAAAAGGCTATTTACAGCCATATTGGACTGCTAATTAGTCAGAAAACATACAAGGGTGGCATATATTATTTTTATTTCTAATAAGTACACATACCAGAGTCAAAGATACAAAGATCCAAAATTTTCCAAATAGTACCTAGAACATTTATACACAATGCATAGATGTGATGAGAATGTTTAGCTGTTGAGAACTGCAAATCACATTCTTTTTTATTTTTTGTATTATTTGGATTCCTAAATCAAAGAATATTTTATAATATTCACTATATCACTACTTCCTGAGAATTTTTCACATACAATGCATATTGTAAATGCATACCCGGATTCATGGTCAACACTCCGACACCTAAGCCTGGATTAGGACTATTATGCTGTCAGACGAGTCTATTATTATTAACACATTATGGCCATGACATCAAGAATTTAATATTAACATTCGAGGGATGACAGGTTATTACTCAAGCGCAAGGGGCGCTTGAGTATATCTATTACGATGCTAAATTCGTTCATGCTAAATATTTGATTTTCAAATTTTGCAGTTCGCTAATACATGCTGGGAGGTCAATCTTTTGGTGAGTGTTCATCTGTAGCTCACATTTCTTTATAAATTTGAATGTCACATTTTACGGACAATTTCTATTTGCGGACTAATATCAGTATGATTCCGGAGAAAAATTGTGGGCTTCCCGAATATTTCCTTTTATTAGCTCACCTGGCCTACAAGGCTATGTGAGCTAATGCCATCACTTGGCGTCCGTCGTCGTCCGTCCGTCCGTCGTAAACTTTTTCAAAAATCTTCTCCTCTGAAACCGCTACGCCAATTTGAACCAAACTTGGTCTGAATCATCACCAGGGTATCTAGATTCAAAATTGTGTTCGATTAGTCCTAGGACCAAACAACATGGCTGCCGTTACTAAAAATAGCACGTAGGGGTAAATTGCTGTTTTTGGCAAATAACTCAAAAACCATTACAGATATCAAAAATCTGACATGTAGTAAAAGTGATCAGCATGACAAGATCTACCTGCCCTGCAATTTTGAAGAAAATCCGGAAACCCGTCTTAGAGTTATTGCCCTTTTTCCGTGAAAATTTCCAAATTTTGTTATTCTTTATTTTTTATCGCAAAAACTTTAACAGATAGAGGTCAACTTTAAATTGCAAAAATGTTCAGCATATCAAGATCTACCCACCTTGAAATTTTGAAGAAAATCTCACTACCCATAGGAGTTTTTGCCCTTTATTGGTCAAATTTAAGAAATTTGATACTTTTTGTAATCAATTTAAAAAATCTTCTCCTCAGAAGCCACTGGGCCAATTGTTACCAAACTTGACCTGAATCATCACCAGGGTAAACAATTTCAAAATTGTGTTCGATTAGTCCGAAAACCAAGCAACATGGCTGCTGTTACTAAAAATAGAACAAAGGGGTAAATTGCATTTTTTGCAAATAACTCGAAAACCGTTACAGATATCAAAAATCTGATGGAGAGTGAAAATATTCAGCATCTTAAGATCTACCCGCCCTGCAATTTTAAAGAAATTCCGAAATCTAGTGTTGGAGTTATTGCCCCTTTTCCGTAAAAATTTCTAAATTTTAATTTATATATATATTTTTTTATTTTACAAAGTGTAACAGATAAAGGTCAAGTGTAAATTGCAAATAGGTTCAGCATATCAAGATCTACCCACCCTGAAATTTTGAAGAAAATCGAAAAATCTTTGTAGGAGTTGTTGCCCTTTTTCATGGAATTTTCAAATTCGTCAACTAGAGAAGATGAAGGTTTAGTGTAAATTGATTAAAATGTTTGCCATATGCTATGGCAACGTGTAAACTGGTGTGTAAAATTGTTCATTGACCAATTTGGCCGCCAAAAAAGGCGGGAAAATTCAACATTGTCCGATTTCAATGAAATTTGGTTTCCAAGTGGATATTGATGTTGCGACTTCAAAACAGGTACTGAAAATTGTTCTTTGACTGCCATTTTCAAAATGGCCACCAAAAAAAGCGGGAAAATTCAACATTGTCCAATTTCAATGGAATTTTGTTTCCAAATAGGTTTTGATGTCGCAAATTCAAACCAATGTTAAAAATTGTTCGTTCATCGCATTTCAAAATGACCACCAAAAGGCGGGAAAATTCAACACTTTCCTATTTCAAATTTGGTGTCCAGATAAATATTGATGTATTAACTTCGAAAATATGGTTTTAAAAATTGTTGTTGACTGCCATTTACAAAATTATGTCTCAGCTTCAAAACTGGTGTTGAAAGTGGTCATAAGCAAGTACATTTTTGTCAAAAATGGGCAACAAAGAAATATAGTTAAACAAGATCAGACTTTAAATACAGTTTAAGATATTGGTGGTGTTTGAGCTAACAAAGTTTGAGAGACTTAACTTTAACTGTATAACTTAAAATGTTAGCTTCATTGTGGCAACTGAAAGCCAGGTGAGCGATATAGGCTCCTGGAAGGCTCTAGTTTTTTTATATACCAGTTCAGGTTCAGCTAATTAACAGCGGTAACTACAACAAAAATGAAACCAGTTATCTATTCGACAGCAGCATACAGAATGAGACCTGTCTACGGTAACGCTTATTTGTAATATTTTCCCACGCATGTTCACTGAAGCGTAAAAAAATCAAACGGGGCGACCAGTGTTAAATTATCTTGGCATATAGTGTGCTACATAATGTAAAGCAAAATTTACTACTACATTTAGCCAGAATACTAGTGGGAGACACTGACATGTGTGCGATTTGGGAAATGTCCACATTTCGTCCATTTTCCCGATGCCCGAGTTTGTCCAAAAATATCCCAGCACCCAAGTCAATCAAAGGGGTTGTGTTTTCGTTGATTTCTTGTAACACGAGATATTGTGTCCCAAGAAGTTTTGGTTGTGACTTAAGAATCCTTTTCAAGAATCCTTGTCGTTTCGTGCCTAATCCCGTTCGCACCATGAGTTGTTTCGAATTATTAAAGCGGCAGGTGAAAGAATATTTTTCATGATTAATTACATGTTTCTGTTGTTAATAATTTTTAAACTATTACATTTAAAATTCTCAACAAGTTCGAGATAATCCCAGTTGGGATAATTATAGATTATTACATGTCATTTTCCATTTGAAAGTTACGTCAAAATGCACATTGTTCAAATTACACAAAATGCATAAAATACTGAAATATTGCTGTATACAGAAAACGGATCGAACAATCATCTATATATCCTTAGCTAGTTCTTGCCTTTCTATTTAAATTATTTTTTAATTATTTGTTCTCTACAGAGACATTATAGAGATTAGCAACTTGTAATTAATAGTATATGTAACTGACAACGCTCGAAACTCACGATAATTTTGCTTATTACCATTTTAAATAACAATCCGACGAAATGTACCAATAATATCAGCTTTCACAAGAACTATCGAAGAGTTCTGAGTGTGCTGTTAACATCTCAGTTGTATCCTCGGTACCCTTAACGTATTTAGTAGTTGCCAATCTGTATCTCTCTATCACTGAGTCATATTGCATCTTTCGGATTTGTTCCTATCACCCATACTAGAAACAATTTCAACGGTGCATGAATAAAGATCAGTAACTTGTCAAAATGGCCATTGCCTATGCAAAAATTAGATTCATATAAATCAATGAAAAAATTAACTAAAACTCAGCTTGAGTATTNTGACTATTGTCAGAGTATACTTGTTTTGGTTCTCAAAAGACAAGGAGGAATATACTTTTTATAATGATAAGTACTTTTTCCACTGGAAAAAAATAATGCCAAACATATTCAACCATAAATACAAGGAAACTGTTATCATTAGAAACAAACCATGTAACCACTGGTTTCTAGCTATTGATTAGCCAACATTTTAGAAAAAAATTCATCATATGCAATACCGCAATTTAGTGTTTTGCTTCCTGTAGTCGATCAAAAGACATATATTTTGCAGTATTTCGGTGACTTCCAACTTTCAAAATAGAAACTAAGTGTAGTTGAAGCCAGAAAGCAAGCGTCTCAATACCAGGGAAAAAAACTGTAAAACCTATACTTGTAAACAGCAGTCAACACGTGCACATGACAAATTCTAACTACATTTTCAATTAAAACAAACAAATATAGCTTTCGGTAACCGGATGATACCTCCATGTAGGTTTATCTAGGGTTGTGACGAAGTACATGATAAATTGAAAAGAGAGCTTTCTAAACACTTTAAATTTATCACTTTGAAATATTATCAAAGGAATATTGCTCTAAATTCCGAATGTTGGAATTATAACTGATATTTCAATTTGTATATAGCATGTATAGAATTCAATATTACATCCAAGAAATAAAAAACGCCCATTTTTATCTTAGATGAAACTTTCTAGATACAAAATGGAATAAACTGACGCCAGGTCGAAATTTTGCACTGGTTCTCGCCTCGCAATTTTGTAAGTACATGGAAGGCTATTTCGTCACAATATTACCACAACTAATTTGAAAACAGTAAAAAAAATGGCACATCAAATAGTACTTTTTAAAACGATCAAGATCAAGTGTTAATCGTATGAAATAAATAAACAGAGAAACAAATTACCCATCAAGAATGATCTTCGGTTTAATTTTTTGTTTTCAACAGTATACAATTAGTGACTATAAAGAAAAAAATCTGTTTCGCTGAAGCGGAAAACCAAAGTGATTCGACTATGTGAAACATGTATTTACCTTGTTTTTCCTTTGGTGTCATTTTCGATACCATACCCTTTATCACTGGTTGTGTAACCATAGCAAAAAAGCCAGCAACAGGAACTACAATACAATGTAAAAAAAGAAAATTAAATGGACATTTGTTTTGTAAACAAACGTGACTTCTTTCCCAGTCAATGCTATGTTTTGTTATCTATTATGTTTACTGACGAGACACGCATTTAGACACCGGTATACATTTGATTTATGAAAAAGAAAGGAAATGGGGTAAATGTCAAGGAGACAACATCCCATATCCAGGTGAAAACGACCAAAAATAAAACATCTAGGGGTCACCGTATGGTCTTCAACACAGTGAGGAACCTCACACCATATAGTAAGCCCTAAATGGCCCCGAAAAGGTGAAAAAAGTGAATAAATCAATGGAAACAAACCACATCCAATAACCCAAATATCAAGAAACTAAAATTTTATAAGAAGACAAGGACAAGCCAATGACCAACATATTCCTGACTTGGGACAGGCGCAAAAATTGCGGTGAGGTTAAACTAGTTTTCTTGGATCCAAACCCTCCCCCTATGTGTGGTGAATGGCTAAAAATAAATACACTAAAAGACCCACAGTAAAAATCAAACTAGAAAAAAGTCCAACTTATCAAGACGAGTACCCTTACAATGAAGTACATAAAACATGAAGACAATAATTTGGTTACTCATTTCTTAACGTTTTAGAGATTTTACAATAAAAAAGAACAGAATTTGGCAATGAACTTGACCAGTGCCCTTGATGACTTTTGCTGATTACTTTTAATATGTATGTCTGCCATATTATCTTTAACGGTTTATAGTAACAGGTAAAAACTGCTTTCTGAAACCTGTTGAGTGCAATATCTCTGCGAAGACTAATCGTAGAATATCTGCTCTTGTAATAAATGTCGACCTTCATATTCGGGTAAGCAATCTCTTACAGTTTATAAGTTTAACTGATAACAAGTTCGAGGGCCATGGTCAAAGGTCACTAATGACCATTTGACCTGGTACTCAAACTGAATATATCTTCTTACTGATTGCTTTAAATATGTAATTAGTTCAATTATTTTCTGTAACGGTTACAAAGTTATAGGTTCAAGCTATTGTATTTCAAAGGACTTCACACGATTTTACTGTTCATAAGATGAATGGGACCAAATGGCGAATCTAAAACTTCTAATTTTTCATTTTTAGTCCGACTTTGATGTAGTTTAGTGCAACGATTCCTTGAGCTCAACCATCAAATTTTTTATGACCTGTTTCCTTTCCAAACTATAAGGGGCCAAAATTGCAAATGTGCAGATAACTTTTTTTAACATTTCATCGGATTTGAATGGGATTTTTTTCTTTGGATTGCTCTTGTTGAAAGCTGTCAGTTATATGTCTACGGATTTAAAATAGAAATTGCCGTTTCCAAGAGCAAGTGGTCACAGGGACCAAAATTGAATTTTTTTAAAATATGTAAAATTTTATTTTTTATCCGATTTTAGAGGGATTTGTTTCTTTGAATTCGTCTTGACATTAGTTTTCAGGAGTATGGCAACAGATTTGGCGTAGCTCTTACCGTTTCCATGCAATTAGGGGCCAGATTGCGGCACAATCTGAAATGTGGAAAATTACCACAAATTTTAATTTTTCATTGGATTTCAATAGGATTTTTTTTCTTTGGAATTCCCTTGATGTAAGATTTTAGTTGTGAGTAATAGATTTTGTGTAGCTCTAACCGTTTTCCAGCTATAAGGTCGACATGCTGTGATTCTATCATGTTTCGTAGTCTTTTATTTCCAATTTCTATTTGAACATTAATTTTGTGTTTTTGCTTAAATTACTTGCCCATATATAGCATCAGGTCGTTGTATGCTAAACCTGCTAGCACTCCGGACCCAGCTGACGTCACAGTTCCTATAAGACAAATTATTTCGTCTGAAAAGACTTTTTGTAGTACCTTTACAGATATCGTACTGCACATATAAACCAATAAAGCTACTATTGCAAACCATCCAATACGTACGGAATCCCAACAAAAAGGTGGACTTAATGCATATATAATTTGTATGGATATTCCACCTAAAAAGGAGACACCAACAGTGAAATACAAAATCATGCAAATTACGAATTTCCATGTTTTTTCCGTTAAATCCGGCTTCCAATAAAACTTGACGATATCCTTAATATATTGCAGCAAAGGCTTTGCAACTGTCATTGGAACTGTTTCTGGTAATATCAACATAAGAAATGGCAAAATTGCAATGCATGAAACTGATATTACCATTGCAAAGAAGTAACTAGTCAGTTTGATCAAATATCCAGCTGCCAGTTGGCCTATTCTTATACCAACCCAAACACAGGTATCCATTATCGCTAGTGCAAATGTTCTCGATTTTCCCGCTTTGAAGATATCGGCAATATAAGCAGATGCGATGTGAGCAATACCAAGCCATCCACCGCCCATGCCGTGCAAAATAAATATCAAGGGTAGGTAATATATACTTTGATGAAAGAAAACAACAACTGTGCACAATATATTACCTATTAAGGTTGTAAAAATTGGAAATAAAAATGCCTTTTTCCGACCAATCTTGTCACTAAACGCATTAATGAATATCACTGGAAGTAATGACGTCACACCTAATGCGACATTACGATACACGTTCCATATTGCTATCTCTTTTTCTACTCCTTCTATTTCAATCCTATTTATTTCACAGTTTGATTTTTGATTGTGAGAATAACCAATGGTTACGTTTGAAAATTCATTGTTTCTTAAACTGAGAATGTAAAACGAATATTGTGTCGTAATAGTTTCCATAATTGAAAATCCAATAAGAAAGAAAGCGAGTAATAGACCGACAATTAATGTACTCCAAGTTGTGTTAATTTTTTTATCACCAAGGATGTCACTTATCTTGTCCATACTGTTAGCACCCATTACTTATAATTATGAATTGCTTCTTTTGATTTTATCGCCTTTATCGAATTTATATGGCTCATACACTTTTGCTTCAAAGAAATCAAATGTGATTTGCCATGGCCATTCGAAATACAAAATAATTCGTTGTTTTTTTTTTTGGTGAATGACGATTTAACATACTGTATACTGATGTTTGTTACAACATACACTTTTTGATAATCCTGTAATCCTCTGTTTATGAGATGAAAAAGTAGTTGAATCCGCCTTTTCGTCCTATCTTGAAGGAAGTTAGGGTGATAAGACAGGATTTACAACTTAATACCTAACTACACTTTTTCCCGTTTTCCGAAATTTGACTGATATATTAATCACATAACTGAAAAAAAAATCAGTATTTCATTTTTTTTATTTTTTATCCAAGGATATTTGAAACATTGGAAAAACGAAGAAACAAAGATATAACATAAGTACGGCTCAGAAAAAGGAAAAATGAAGACATACACACACATACGAGGTGAACAATACGGACCCCCCCAAAAAAAGTGCACTGGTGGAATAAGGTTCCCGATTCATATAAGACCCCCGTCGTATAGAACATGTTAATTCCGTTTGCAAAAGTCATATCAAGTAGAGGAAAAAAACATCTTTAGCTGTAAAGAGAAAAATAATGAACCGGTCAAAATTTCTTGAAACATGGGACAGTTGCAAAACATAAATGTTGGATAAAACGGTTAAATGACAAAGCAATATCCCATTCTGTTGTGTTACAAGTTGGTGTCCCGTACATGTTATTTAAAGGGTTACTTCATATGAAAAATTCTTTTTTCATGGTTGATGGTCCTATAGCAATAATGTTTCAATTGTCATGTCAAAATAATTAGAACGGAATCGACATAATATTGGAATTTATTACTTTAGTTACTATAATGGTTCTTTTGAATAGGATGAATGTAATGTGGGAAAATGATAAATATTGTATTCAAAAGACCTGTTATAGAAGACAGTTGCCAATTCATAGGTTTAATTTGTTATCCCAAAGCGATATCGATTAAATCCATAGATTTGAGAACTGCAGAAAAAAAAACTAGAAATTAAATGTGCAACTACTTATTTGATTTGGTCTGTCATGTTAAATTACAAAAATACCGCATTTGCAGAAATTTCGTTAATTTCGTTATTCTGTACACGTGTTCAAGGAGTAACCTCTCATCAGCAGCATTAAAATCAAATAATATGGGAAGTCGCAATCCACAAGTAGTCAAAACAGAAGTACTCATTACCAAAAAATATCGAAATAGGAGGCCAAATCTTAAACATGAAAAGTTAACGAAATATTTAAAATGGGTAAAACAATGAAGATTTTGTAGAAAAGGATAATTTTGAAGGATAACAATTTTTTCCGAAACATTTTTCTAATGTAATGTTGTCATAATTTTTTGTGTCGTTAACGAGATATTTCGATAACAAAAATTCTAATGTCTGGGTTTTTTTTAAATAGTGGACGAAAAATGCCGTTAAGCAAGGAGAACTACTAAAAACAAAAAAATATGGAAATCTGATCTTTAATTAATGACCAGAAAGACAATTTTATTTCGAAACTTGCAATATCTAAATTTTTGGAAAATTTGTTGAAAACTAAGGAGTATCTCACTCACGCAAAGTTCTGTCCTAAGCTGATTTTGGTTTTCCATTTCAGAAATTTCATTTTTCATTTTCATTTCAGAATTTTCAAAAATTCGATCATATTTAGTTATTTGTTCTTTGTCATTTTTTTTAACATCTTTTAGTTTCTGGTCTTCCAAATGTTTAGATTTTATCTGCACGGAAGGGGTATAAATCATCGAAAGGGCCATATGTATAGAAACTAAATTTACCAGTAAGTTCTGTACTTAGTTATTTGTTACACCTGGTTCGATGCCTCTGTTGGTGGAATGTAAGTCCCGAAATTTTGTTGAAAAATAAAGGAGTTTCTCCCCCATGTAAAGCTTTGTCCATAGCTGATTTTGGCCTTCTTTTTAAATCATATCAGTTATTTTTTCACTATCAGTCGTTAAACATCTCCTAGTTTATGGTCTCCAAAAGTTCAGATTTATCTGCACTTAAGAGACATAAATTGTCGAAATTGCAACATTCAGAAACTAAATGTGCAATAAGTTCGGTATTTAATTATTTTGTAACACTGAGTCGATGCTCCTACCGGTAAAATGTTAGTCCAATACTAACCAGTATTCAGTATTTCTGTGCTGAGAAAAATGCCGATTTTATCTGGAAACTTATAGTATCTAAATTTTTATAAATTTTCCTGAAAATTAAGGAGTATCTCCCTTATGCAAAACTCTGTCCTTTGCTGATTTTGGCTTTCCTTTAAGTTCATACTAGTTAGATGCTTTCTATAAGGTTTAAGCATCTTTGAATTTATGGTCTTCCAAATGTATAGATTTTGTCAGCACTGAATGAAGAGGCATATATTGCCGAAATCAAAGTATGCAGGAACCAAATCAGTTAGTTCGGTTTTTAGTTGTTTGAGGAATATTTAGGGAATGTGACAAATCATGCGAGGGGTGAATCAAACATTTTCCACAATTCAAAATTTTGGTATCGATTAAGGTTTCTGAATATATCTGACACCAAAGTTTTGGTGTTCTAGTAAATCACTTTCCGTGCACCCCTACTTATGATCCAGACCGATTTTTTTCAGTCCTTCTTTATCCCTTCTTCAAAATAAAACATGTTAACAGAATATATAACCTGCACGCATAGACAGCATAGGGCCACTTTTATAGTACACCACATAAAATTCTTGTATTTCAGTTTTAATCTTAATTTCATCTTTTAAGCTCCATTAATTTTATGTAGATAAGTTAGATGTATTGAAATATGGTACCAAATTGAAGTTTATTTAATATACTTTACAATGAACACAAGTGTGGGCACTTTATGCCATTTTTATGATCTGGGAATGCAAAAATGTCCCCCCCCCTGTAAAAAATTGCAAAAATGACGATTTTTAAGCTGTCAATTCCTTTCAGATAAATTAATCTCGTCATTTGCCTTATTTATCAGTTGTGATACAATGTGGAAAAAATAAGATCATTAAAGTCCTTAACATTTTGATTTTCGGTATAAAATTTTTGAAAAATGGAAATTTTCGGAATTTTAAGTATTTTCAAAATTTTTGACTTTTTTACAAATTTGATTATATATATATAACAATAATGCTAATGCAGTTATGATTTATGATATGTATGCAACAAATTATATGAAGAAAATTTATAGAGTCAGACCTATTGTGGGATCAGAAATGCCAAAATTAGCACCCCTTCCCCTTAAAATTAATGGAAAATTTAAAGTATTTAGGCTCTGAATGATTAAAATTTAAAATGTCTAATGCAAATTATTGTGTGTATTTCACTAAAACTGACACACAGAAGTCCATTTAAGTAGATTCAAACTTTTTAAGGGGTCTTTTTGTGGCCCTTCTGCTCGAAATTTTATGAAAAATGGGAATTTTCCGTTTTTAGCTCACCTGACCAGAAGGGTCAGTGTGAGCTATTGCCATCACTTTGCGTCCGTCGTCCGTCCGTTAAACTTTTCACATATTCATCTTCTCCTCTGAAACCACTGAAGCAAATTCAATCAAACTTTACAGGAATGATGTATGGAAGGTCCTTTACAAAGATTGCTCATTTTGTTCCGATCCGATAAAAAACATGGCCGCCAGCGCGGAACTTGGTTTAACATAGGACCCTATGCGAAAATCACATTTTCATCTACTCCTCTGACACCACTGAAGCAAATTCAACCAAACTTTACAGGAATGATGTATAGAAGGTCCTTTACAAAGGTTATATATTTTGTACCGATCCGATAAAAAACATGGCCGCCAGCGCAGAACTTAGGTTTAACATAGGACCCTAAGGGAAAATAACATTTTCATCTACTCCTCTGAAACCACTGAAGCAAATTCAACCAAAC
>MJUU01015295.1:11126-24277 GCA_002080025.1 Modiolus philippinarum | reverse complement strand
CCTTCAATTTGAGCCAAAGTAAAGTGTGAAAGGTCAAGGTCATATATTTGCCCTTTCTAAGAAAAATCACCAAAACGTTAAGAGATAATTGATCAAGAGTGTTGGAAAAAAGGTGTGCCTCATTGAAGTATATATTTTTAACATTCTTTCTTTATCATTCCATTGGATTTTGACCCAATGTCCAAAAAACATTTTTCGATTTCCGATTTTAGGTTTTTGATTACATCTCAAAAACTATAAAAGATACAAAGAAACAATAATATGAAAAATGTACAGCACAAAATGTTCTACAAAGTGGAGTCGAGGTTTAAGGTCAATATCCGTAGCAACAACGTTAGTTGTAATAAAAGTCCTTGGCAACAGTGCTCTAAAAATTTTGGTATGTTGTAAAGAGAAAATAAATGACATTACCAACCGGAAGTGTCTTTCATGTCATTAACAACAAGTCCTGAGTAACCAGGACTCCAAAGTAACGATCTAGTCTTTAAAGCATAGTTTTTATAAGTATGAACATTAAAAACTAACCCAAAACGTGCAATCAATAAAGACCTTGCAATTGTTCTGACCAATTGTTCTTTTAATTTTATCATTATTCCTGTTCTGCCACTGATGAAAAAAAAAAAAACAAAAACAAAAACAAAAAAAATAAAAAAAACAAAAACAAAAAAAAAAAACCCGACATATCATTTTGACACTTTTCACTGAAATTGTGTCACAAAATGGGAATCAAAATCCGAGGGCACGACGTAATTCTAATCATGAAAAAAAATTTGTTTCGCGACCCCAGTTTCACATTTTTGATTAACAATGAAAGGATATACTGATTTCTAAAATTTATCACAGAAGCTTTTGTGGTCCTGAAACAAATCAGCTGGGTCCCAATTTTTTTTCCTTTCGCCATTTTCAAAAAAAAAAATGCTGGCTTTCAAATTTTTGTTAATGGAATATCTCAAAAACGGTAAAAAATTAGGAAGATATTATTTGCGAAAGACCAAAACTCTGCGACGAACAGTTTTTGAGTTAAAGCCCTTGACGTGCTTCGGTTAATCATTTTTTTGCGAATAACTTTAAAATGTTTACAGATAATATAGTAAAACATGTAAATTTAAAGTAAGCAGTGCGAAAAGATCTTCAAATCGATCATCAGGCTGAATGTCATCGGTGACCGTTGACGTTGACTTTTGATCTTAACGTTTAAACTCAGAAACCATGAGAAATGGCTGTGTAAGTACATGTATGTGACAAAAATGTCCAACACAGGCCTGCATTTTTCGCATTTGGACCGACTCCCTCCTATGACAATTATTGCCCTTAACGTGTTTATTAGCATATAAATTTCAAACCACTGTATAGCCAAGTTGCATATCAAATCAATCAGTAAGGAAAGAACTTCAATTTAAGCTCAAGGTCAAAGGTCATCAAGGTCACTGGTCAAGGTCTTGGACTTAATGGCATTTTTATTGAAAAAACTTTTAAACGGTGACGGACAGCTGATCAAATGTATTGGAGAAAATAGAAGTTTAATCAAGGTCTATACATGTATTTCATACATTGGATTCAGGATATTTGGACCATTTGTTTTGAAAATCTTTGAACCTAGGCCTAAAAACCGTTTAAGAGGTCCGGTTTTAGCCGGATGTTTTGCTTAGATCACAAAACAAAATAAAGATAGAAAGAAACAAAAGAAGACAGAAAGTGTTCAGTGCAATATTGCTGACAAAATTGGGTTAAGGTCAAATAACAAGGTCCTCAGCAGCAAAGTTATTTGACATTAAAGTCCCTAGCAACCAAACCCAAAAAGTATCAAATGGTTGATTTTTCCATCGGTCAGATTTAAAACATTATAATAATCAAAACTGATTTTCTTCACTTTAATCCGGCCCAATTTGATTCGAAATTTTGCAATTTATGAACTTCTTACCTTAAGCTTTCGAAACCCTCAGAAAAAAACGACCTAAAATACGCCGATTTAAATTTCTATTCCTAATATCAGTTTGTCAGGGGAATCTTCTATAATACTTCTCGAGAGTTGATTTTATGGAAAGATATGGAGTAAATGAACATGAGACCATTACACATATGTTAACTCCAACTGCAATAATTTTTATGAGCTGTACGGCCATTTCGGAAATCAGCAGCACTAGAACCCAAACATAGGAAATCCATTATTGCAAAAAAAAAATGTTTAAAATGCATAAAACCAAACGAAATCAGAATAATCAGTAATATCAAATATAGCTAAGGACAAAACTACGATGGGGGGGGGGGGGGGGGGGNGGGTTTTAGAATTTACATAAATTTAGAAAATAGTAATTGAACAAAGTGTACATATGAGATATAATCTCATGTACAAGTACACCATATCTAAGATAAATAAAGACCACATATCTCTATTATGGGGAATTGTTTTACCAACTCCCTACTGCATTAAAAAGACAAACCCCTGTATTAAATATTTCACTTAATATATAGCTGTTGCACACTAAGTTAGACCATGCACACATTTTAAAAAGCGCTTGACATCAGGGTATTATAATACTTATTTTTTTTTTGTTTTCAGCCACGATGGGTTTGACAATAAATTATTCAACATCAGCGAAATCGAAGCAGAGCGGATGGATCCACAGCAAAGATATGTCTTAGAGTGTGTACATATGGCATTAGAAGATGGAGGAATAACAAAAAATATGATAAGTGGTTCAGACACGGGCGTTTACATTGGTAAATTTTGCTTTTTGTTTTATGTTTCAATTGAAAACAAATATGTGATTTACCGATCCAAGAACTTCAAAAATCACGATAGCTGAGAACAATTAAAAACTTTGAATTGTTTACTACATGTAACTTTGGGGGTGTAAATCATGCCGGTGATAAACTTGTTCAATTACGGTGCATGTAATACCTAGTCAATTTTTTATCCATGAAACACTGTGTACAGTGGCTCAGATGGAAATGTTTGTCCATTGTTTTAATATAATAAATCGAAGCTATTATGTTTAATTCTTTATCTACCAGTGACACATATAAGCGCAATGATCTTTATTTGGATTCAATATCAATTATAAACTGGCAGTTCTTTTGTAAAAAGATGACAAAATGCTTAATTGTGAATGAATGTCCACAATATTTTGTCTGTTTCCTTCTACGTTTGATACATTGTGTTTTCTTTAAAAAGATAAACAGTGCGTCCGTTGATGAGCGCGTTGATTTGATAGACTGAATAGATCACAAGAGTATGCAACCCTCATTGGTAGAGTAAGCTGGACGTATTATTGACATATAGTCATCAAGCGTGATTGAGAGCACGCGACTTTACCATGACAGAACTCATCAATTACAGACCAAGATTTTGATTAGACAAACCGGAAAAAAAGGAGAAAGTTTATTTGTTTAAAAAAATTGATCACGACAAAGCATGAATCGTTTTATCGATATTGTATCATAAACATAGAGTGTTTCGGGACCAAATCGGTTCCTTTCCCAATGCAAATTAGTAATTTCGCCTTTTCAAAATGAGCAAATTTAAAAAAAGACAGTTTCTTTAATTTACCTCTCGTCTTTTGTCATTATTATCAGTACTTGGGGAACAAGGACATTTTTCGGGACTACGGGATTCAATTTGTTTCACCAGGAAAGTCGTTTGAAATTATCTATTTTCATCGAATGTCACATCACTTTTTTAATTGTATTTTCCTCCAAAAATAAATTATTTATTCTTATGAAAAGTGGGACTGGAATATTTATTTCACTGTCACCAAAAACTGTTTATTTATGACCCCACACGAAATCCGAGACGTGAATGCCCACGATGTGAAAACTGAAGGAAATGACAATGGTTTTGACCAATCAAAAAATGTTGGCTTTAATTTGTCCAATCAATGTTAAAAGTTTGCGCCTTGTTATTATTGGCATTCGTGACTTCTCTATACGGTACATTAATTTGAACGTATATAGATAGATAGTAATCTAACACACCGAGTGACACTTGATATGTTAATGAAAGGGATACTTCATTTATCGCTTTATTTTTTATGCAAAAAATTCACCTTGAAAATCAAATGGTCGTCCCCTTGATCATCTTTTATTTTTTTCGTTAGGCAAATCTCTGATGAATTGGTCTTTTAATCTTAAACTATTGTTTCAGAAAAGGTTTTCATTGCCCCGGTGAGCAAAAAGTAATAAATAGCACAATATTTACTATATTAGACCATATCCTATGTCTAGAAGAAACGGAGAAAATTAACAAATAAGCCTTTTCGTCTAGGCACATGCACCTGTTTATAAATTTTACATACATGTAGGCCTTATATAAATAATGAAGAGAGGAATCGTCGGCCTTATTTTCCGATTCAGGAGAATAAATGGCCGAAAAGCAGTTAAAGAACTGGTTAAAAAGTCACGCAGAAGTTTCCATTATATTTTTTTTTATAAATGAAGTACCATCAAATGCAGAATCTCACAAAAACTTTAACTATCGACTGTAGTTTGAACGCTTGTTACGGCACATATTGTCGCCGGCGACAATATGTGCAACTGTATCGGCACATATTGTCGCCCTACACATATTGTCGCCTACACATATTGTCGCCGGCGACAATATGTGTAGTACATTTTCGGCACATATTGTCGCCTGTTTTAAAAGAACTTGTTTACAACAATTTTGAGTTGCAAGTGTCCTTGACCGATTCTGAGTGTTTGGAAATAAAATAGCTTGTGCTTCCACGGATATTGAGATAAGAAGAAATAATTAAGATGTTAGGGGACGACTATTTAATTGTCGGGGAGGGCATTGTCAATTTTGGTTGAAAAAAAATATTTATTACCATGTCAATCTCTTACAAAGTACTTATTTTTACAAGATGTCACTTCAAATTATTTATTTGTATTTTCCTCAAAAAATTTCTATTCAAAACAAAATGAAATTATTTATTTTCGTGACATATCATTAGAATATTTATTTTGACCGGCACCAAGATTATGATTAAATTATCTATTTACAGAATCTCCCAATCCTTCTCCTGAAAATCAAATGTCCGTCCCTTTAGTAGTGCCTGCTACGTAAGTGAAAAAATACAAAAAATATGGAATGGTACCAAATGAAGCTGCTTAGGGTGAAAAACTTCTATTTCACACATATCCATAGACCCACATGGCGTATGCTAAAGACTCCTCCTAAAGCTGCTCAGATGAACTTGAATGCTTTAAAGGTTATTCAAAGCTATCCTTCTCGCCATATCTGTAAGTTTCATGCATACAGATTATCACAGGAACTATTGGAACTGTGAGGAAATGTTAGGCCCTCAGAAAAAACTTAATCTACATGTACTTCCTATCTCGAATTAACTTTACTTTTTTTTGTTGTTTTGTTTTGCTTTTACCCGAACCCGTTTGTTCTCTTACTACCAACTTGATACAAATTCCATACGTACGGTTTATAGTATAATTGTTCCCAATAGTTATTGTTCGTGACACAAAACTGTCGTTCTAAAGTTTTAATTCTGAAGATTAAGATCGAATCTACTTAACATCAAATCCAGGTGTTCCCGATAATTACCTCTGGTACTTTTCTTTCCATAATAGAATCTTCATTTCGATCTCTTCCTATGATATTGTCTTTCTAAGAAGTCTAATTTCTTCATAGGCTCACCTCACTTTGCCAGGGCGAGCTGAAGAAATCAGAGTGCGTCCGTCGTTCGTCCGTCGTAACTTTTTGTTCAGTGATCTTCTGGGGAATTCATTGCTGCATGGATTCAGTTTGCGTCCGTCGTCCGTCCGTCGTAACTTTTTCATTTCGATCTACTTCTAGAAAATCGTGACAAGGATTTATTAATATTAAACTTGCACCTTTCCCTAATAAACAATGGCCGTAATGTGATATACTTGTTAAGATTTTCTTCTAGAGTTCGGCTGAATGAACCAAACCTGGCAATGGTTCTTATGATATGCTAATTAGGTGCTTTTAATTTGGCGGCGGAAGTTACTCAAAAATTGCGGGCAGCTGGAAACTTAGATTAGCATTGGTCTGTATTAAAATGCACACAAAATAAAATTAATGAACCACAAAATGGATTATAACTTTGTTTCAATGTTTCTTATGGAGTGATGACTGATTGCTGTTATTTTTTGTCCTGAAACTGTTTATAAATACAGGGGCGGATCTAGGCAATTTAAAAAAGGGGGATCCAAATTAGAAGTGAAATGAAATTTCGACGAACGGAGCGAGGCGCGAAAAGTTTTGGGGATTTCTTAATAAAACATCAAGATATTCATTCAAAAATACAAGATTGTCCAAAGAAGGGTGTCCCAACCCCAGGACCCCCCCCCTGTGGATCCGCCAATGAAATAAATGACTATCAGTGGATAATGGACGATCAATAGTGGGTGCCAGGTGTTGGAATCCTCTTTTTTGAGAAATATTTAACTTCCTACAGAGTTTAGGCAAAAATTGACCCCAGCACCTGCAGAAGTCAACTCGAAATCCTCCCCTTTTTACGGACTGGATCTACCAATGGCGAGGCACTTAATCAATGTTAATCATATTTGAAATTCATATGCATATAAAGATCTAAAGAGATTTAATAAAATACAAAGTTTGGCCAGGGGTAAAGATTGTAAGGGTACATTTTATTTACTACAAATGATTTACTACAAATTAAAGAATCTTAGAGAGCATCAATTTATTTTTTGGGGGTGAGGCTTTGTTGGAATTTTGAAAACAAAAGTAAGGATCCATTATGATGATAAAAAAGGTCAGGGGAAAATGTGGACTAAAAAATTGATGGGATCCCAATAAAACAGGGGAAAAAAGGTTCTGGAGCAAGACTGAGTGCGTGTCATCAATTAACTCACGCAGTTGAACGCCTTAAATCCAAGGTGAGCTTTTCCTATCACTTGGCGTCTTTCGTCCCTCCGACGTTAATATTTCATTCAAAGATCTCCTCTGAAACCTTTGGGTATATTGGAAGCAAACATTTTAACAATGGTGGTTCCCTTTCAAATTCATGTCCGACAGGTCCGCAATTCATCCAAGATAGTCGCCAGGGGTTTAAATAGTGTAAATGTACAATTGGAACGTTTGGTAAACATATTCATAGATCTTCTTCTTTGAAAATATTTGGTAATTAAGAACCAAACTTATAGGCCTTTTCAAAAAATAATTTGGTCCGCCCTTCGGTTTCGGCATTTAAATACAAATAAACAGTTCCGGTTATCAACCCAGCACGACAAGTGATTTTTATCCTGAACACAGTTCTGTGGTTTACTGTGACATTGCACTAATTTTGTTATAATTAAAATGTATTCAGGGTTTAACTTGTGTATTGCTAGACAACCGTACGAGTGATAACCGGAAGCGAAGAGTGTTTGTACCTCCCTTTGATAGGAGAGTTCAAATCCATGAAAAGATAACAACACTTTTTGAAAAGAGCTATAGTCACAATGGTTTTTACGTGGTCCCCTCGAAAAGGGTATCCGAGAAATCGGTACCTCATCCAAAATTGGGAACATATAAAATGCCGATAGCTTTACTTCAGACCCTCTGTAACTATTGGCCAATCTAGAATCAAACTAAGTCATAATGGTCCTTAAATATATCAGGCAGGTCCATTACTCATCCAAGATGGCCACCAGGGAAAGCACCCCAGGTAAACACATTAAAAGATTCAAGAAACCACTGGAATATATTAGAACCAAAATATGAATGGTCTTTACTTTGTACCTCAGGCAGGTCTGTATCTCATTGATGATGACCGCCAGATGGAAGCCACTTTAACATTGACCCTATGGAAAACACATACAAAGATCTTCTCTTAAACCTCAAGGCTAGCTGAATTGGAATAAAATTTAATCACAATGGTCCTTCGCTTGTCTCTTCTAAAAGAGGTATTACCAAGGTCCGTACTTCATCGATGACGACTAGTGGAAAACATTAACAAAGATCTTCTCAGAAACTATTACTCCGAATAGAACAAAGCTTAGTCGTAATGTCTTTAGGTGGTATCTTCCGAAAAAGGGTATTTCATAGGTCAGTACCTTATTTACGATGACCGCTTGAGAGATTGGACCCTTGGAAAACTAATTCAAAGATCTGTGAAGCTACTATTTCAAGTAGAACTAAACTTGGTCACAATTATCCTTGCATGGCCACTTCTGAAAAGATTTTCAAGAAGCTCACACCTCATAAAAGATGCTTCCAGTTGGGAAAATGATTTTAAAGTGGACCAAATTGGAATACATTTAGAGATTTTGGTCTCTAAAACAACTTGACTAATTGGAACCAAACTGATCACAATAGTCCTTGGATGGTCCCATCTAAAAAGTGAAAATGTGGGAGGACTGAAATTTGACCCCTTTTGGACTCCTGTTTTTCATTAATACTGACAACTTACTGCGCATATCTTGCGCATATCAGACTGTATGTAACAATTTTACAGCAAAATTAAATTCATCAATCCAGACATGGAGGAGTTCATGTCACAAAATAATGTCTGATTGATGGACGGAGACAACGACAGTATCCCCGAACTTTGATTCTCTAATGCAGGGATGAAAAAAACATTAAACAATATAGCAACCATTCAGATTAAGTCAAGAAGTTATAAAAACATCTGAAATGCCCAGCAGTGTGAAATACTACATGAGCCTGGGACCATCATGCTCATGCGTAGTACAGTGGAAAGTCGTGTTAGGTAAATAAGAAACTAATAATTGTAAACTTACAGTTATAAATCATGGATCTACTTGGAAAATTTCTATTTTCATTTGTAATACAGTTACATTTAAAATATTTCGGTCTGTAAAACGAAAAACTCCTGCAGGTTGTTGAACATAACCATGAGTCCACGTCCGATACTGATGATGGTATATTAGTAGTTCCGTGTGTTTTTATATAGTTCATATTGGTATATAAGGTGAAGATAATCCTAAATTCAAAAATCAAAAACAATTATATGTCATTTTATTTCAGTTTCTGGTAAAAACATTTCGATCCTACAATTAACAGTCCCCAATTCAAGGATAATCTTGACCTTATATAATACAAATAGGCTACTTAAGCAAGAGTATGTTATCCATAACTTGGCAGTCATCACTACAGAAGTTCTACGGTCGAGATTACGATCTCATGGACCGCCAAAGGATATATGTTTCCCAGATGACAACAGATCTTTCCCCTTAGAGCTAAAGTTTGTTTCTTTTCGTCAACCGTTTTTGACTTCACTACCGAAATTGGCATGTTATACACGGTGGGCGTCTTATTAGAAGAAGGAGATGCATACTCTCCCGGAGAACCTGATATCACCCATTGTTTTTATTGGGTCCGTTTTGATCATTTGTATGTGTGTCTTCATTTTTCTTTTCTGTCTCGTACCCATGTGGTGTCCTTGTTTCTTGGTGTTTCCGATGTTGCGGTTGTCCCTTGATTGTTCTTATTTAGACTGACGGTTCGGTTCTTCTATACTATACTTAAATGCTATTTTTAATAGTTCTTGTGAGAGTCAGCTTTCAAACGAATATTAATAATAAATGCCTTTCGTTGGTGCACAGTAAGTTCCTTTAAGTATCCCTATTATCTATCGGAATACTTGTCCTGCAGATTCAGCAAATGTGTAATCGAAATGGATAGGTTTACATGATATAAGAGAACTGAATTCATGCTTGCACTGAAGAGACATCAGTTGTCGAAATGCGCATATGCAGAATCCAAATTAATAGCGACTTTTGTATTATGTTATTTACAAAAAAGTAAGTCATCAGAATGCACTGATTCTGGCAATATGGATTTTAACAGTAACAGATTGTAACAATCGGGATTTTGTCCGTACAAAGTGTTTATTTTACATCTGAACCTGAAGATCATATAATGCGTAATTTACCTGAACTGTTAAAAAAGTACTACATGAAAAATTGCTGACGTTAAAGATAAATTGCATTAAATTCTGCTAAATACTTAGTGTTGATGGTCTCGCGTCGACTTCATGATGAAGAACAACAATAAAAACGTTTCATGTTTTTGATGGGAATTTGTCTCATTTGCATTTACTCTATATCCTTTCACTGTTCATTACATATTTGTTAGCTGAAACTGTATAAAAAGGGAAAAAATGTAAAATATCACTAAAAATTGTCCTTTACTCCAATAGAGGTAGATTCTAATATGCCTCTCCTCTTTCGCTTTGGAAACAAATCTATGTTCTAATTCCAACTAATATTTTTTAGCACATGCGTATATTTTTGACAAAAGGACATTAGTGATGTGCAATTTCACATTTTATTCACTCAATATTCATTTTATTTTAGTGTAAAAAAAAATAAAATAATTAATCACCTCAAAATCCACATCAAATAATGACAATAATAGAAATTTACAACAGTTACTAAATTTAAGATTGACATAACCGTAACCTAGCAACGAATGTGTTGTTGTTCAGTATGAAATCTTATCAATGTTGCATATCAAACTCTACGATTTAAATATATATCTTTTTAATTTTTAACGTAAATAAAATTATAAATTCGAGTTTTATTCCTTTTCTTTTCTTTTTTTGGCTTCAAAAATAATAAAACTAAACAGTCATATAAATCAGAAATACAACCAGCTCACACTTATACCCGCTTCGATTTTAAAATATCCGTATTGTATAGGTTTTATAACAGATTATTTGTATGAATTCATAAGCTTACGAGCCACCTGTATTAATAAAACAACGAATAAAGATTTCTCTATGTCTTTTTATGTGTGTTTGTATGCAGTTTTCCGACATATTTCAGTTCTAGAGCAAAACCCAATATTGGTCTCTAGGAGCCGCTTCGAATGTTCAGAACTCTTGTTAAATATGTTAGAATCGAAATAGATTATTGCAATTGGGTTTAATGCGAATTAGAACATGGTCAGACCTTATATTTGTCTTTATTTTATACCTCGCTTACGTTCGGTATAAAATATTGACAAATAGAAGGTCTGCCCATGTTCTAATTCGCATAGAGCCCGCTTGCAATAATCTATTTCTTAATTTAAACCTGATGACCAAAACGGTCAGTTTTAGATCTGTTTTTACTTTGTCTGTTGCTTGTTGATATAATGTTCAAATTCAATTGGAGGAAATTGAGTTGAAATTTCCCAGCATGATTTGTATGCTAAGAGCATTTTAATTTGAGATCTCGTGATATTTTTTCTGGTAGTAAGTTAAGCAAACGCAAGTTCCTTTGCACAAAACCTGCACAACTGCTCAGCCTTCTGAGCTACAAGTTATAAATATGTGTAACTGTATCAGGATTCCGATACATAAGTCTCCAAAACGAACTCACAAATCAGACTTCATAACTAAAAATCAATTCTAACATACTATCTCCCTTCATATGTTCATTGAATTCCGAGCACTTTGGTTTTTCCCACCTTTTTTCAGTCGTCGTTACAAATGTTACCATTTTGATTGATTGATTGATAAGTTAGAATTTAACGTCCAGGGAGCAATATTTCAGCTAAATCAGGACGAAAACAAATTTAATAAATTTAAAAATATATATAAATAAGTTAAAGAAGAAAGAAATAAAGTTGGAAGGACAACAAGGGCAATGAGTTTTAATTGCCACTAGTACTGGAAATGGAAGAAATGGGTAGAGGCAAGAAATTAAGCCTTATATACTATCCCCAGTGAGACTGCTCTCCCAAGAAAAATACAGAAGGTCTTTATACTGCATTAACCGTGGCTGTTGTCCACACAATGGTTCGCGGTAAGGCTACCACTTGGAGACCCGCCCGCCAGCTCTGTAACCAGAGCCTGTGAAAACCGTTTCAGGTACCGGGGCGATCTTGATCTGTTTTAGACTAGAAACCATAAAAACCAATTCCCAATATACTTTACAAATTTTCTATAAGGTTTTGTTAAATTCTAAACATTTTTAATTTTCCTGCCTGTTTTGCTGTTCCCATACCAACAGTCACCATTTTGAAAAATTCCTTGCATGCTATATAATTTTTCTGTAAGTTTTTATACAATAATGAACACTTTAAATTTTCATTTTTTTGACATTTCAATAGCAACGATCGCCATTTTGAAATTCATGGACAAAACATGTTCCCTGTATGCTTTACGACCTTTCTGTAAGTTTTTATGCAGTTTCGAGCACTTTGAATTTCCCCACCTTTTTTATTGTTTCCATTGCAACTGTCGCCATTTTGAATGTTTTGACAAAAAAACAATTCCTTGTATGATATACAACATTTCTGTAAGTTTTCATGCAGTTGCGCACTTTTAATTTTCCCACCTCTTTTGTCGTTTCCATAGTAACGGTGCCATTTTGAAAATCCATAGACATTCTTGCGCAGCTCTTAACATTGGTATCTATGTTCCTGCTGAGTTTCATTAAAATCTGATGGGTAATCACCGAGATATGCCACCGGGCAAATCGTCAAATAATTTTGTAAATTTTCTGTCTTTTTGCTGTTTCCGTAGCAACGGTGCCATTTTGANAGACCTTCTTGTCAGCTAGACGATCTTTGTTCCTGCTAAGTTTCATTCATATCTGATTCGTGGTCTCCGAGATCTGCAAAAGACAAATCATCAAACAATTTTGTCAATTGCCCGTCTCTGTGCTGTTTCCATGACAACGGTGCCATTTTGAAAATCCATAGACCTTCCATTGGTATCTATGTTCCTACTTAAGTTTTATGCAAATATGATGCGTAGTCTTCGAGATCTACCCCGGACAAATTTTTCCAAAATTTTGTCGATTTTCACGCCCTTTTTGCCGTTTTCATAGCAACGGTGGCATTTTGGAAGTTCATAGACCGTCCCGCATTACTGGTATCCATGTTCCTGAAAAGCTTCTTTACGATCGGATCGATAAAAAATATACGAGTTCTAGCCCAGACAAATTCCGATGCGGAAAGAACAAGAATAACAAGCTATAACTGTGTTCGCAGAACGAAACACAAAGTCTCCTAAACGAACTCCCATTCAAGATTTCTGAGGAATATCAGATGCCCTTTAAAAAATGAGCAGAGGTTCCCTTTATAATTCATACATAAAGTGGACATCAAAACATAATATACAGCAGAAAACTCGATCTTCTCAAAATTATAGGTTTTCAGCTTGGTTTCTATGGCAATTAAGTGCTCCATTATCCATTACAAACAATTTTATGCCCCGTTT
>MJUU01015291.1:37381-52909 GCA_002080025.1 Modiolus philippinarum | reverse complement strand
AGATCCATCAATATTATCTTTTAAAACCTGGGCCAAACTATTTATTTTTATACTAAATAGTGTGACAGAGAGGATGCTTCCTTGTGGAACACCCATCTCTTGTTCAAACGAGTCAGAAAATGTAGAGTTGACTCTAAGATTGAACTCACGATCCTTGAGAAAATTCTCAATAAAATTAGGTAAGCTTCCTCTCAACCCCATATGAAAAAGATCTTTTAAAATTCCATATTTCCATGTGGTGTCATATGCTTTTTCAATATCGAAAAAGATAGACACTGCATGTTCTTTCTTTAAAAATGCATTTCTGATAAATGTTTCGAATCGAACTAGATGGTCTATTGTTGTACGACCTTGTCGAAATCCATTTTGGATGTTCGACAGAAGACCGTTCGATTCGAGGTACCAAACAAGACGGTTGTTTATCATCCGTTCCATTGTCTTACAGACACAACTAGTTAATGCTAGCGGTCTGTAATTAGATGGTTCGGAATGATCTTTACCCGGTTTTGGAATAGGTACTATAGTTGCTTGTTTCCACATAGGTGGTAGTTTCCCTGTTACCCAAATTTTATTAAAAAGGTTTAGAAGAATTTCCAGAGTTGTTAAAGGAAGATGTTTGAGGAGTTGATAATGGATATGGTCAGGGCCACATGCCGTGTCATGTGCCTTATCCAAGGATTGTTTCAATTCATCAATCGAAAATAATCTGTTGTATTCCTCTGTATTTTTAGATTTAAAATTAAGTTTGTTTCGTTCTTTTTGTTCTTTAATTCTCTGGTATGTGGGTCCTAAATTTATGGAAGAAGAATGTTTCTTTAAAGTTTCTCCAATTTTATTTGCAATATCTTTTTCAGATGTTAAAATATCTTGTCCCCTTTTGATGTGATGGACATTAGCTTTCCTATTTTTACCTTTGATTTTTTGTACCATATTCCATACTTTGTTCATAGGGGTGTGACAATTTAATTTAGAGACGAAGTTGCGCCAAAAATTGCGTCTTCTTTGTTTAAAGGTTCTTCGAGCTTTTGCACGAAAAACGCGAAAATTACCAAGATTGTCAGTCGTTGGATGTTTATTGAACAGTCCCTCTGCCTTTTTACGATTTTTCAGAGCATCATCACAGTCATCGTCATACCAGGGTTTCCCAGGACGTTTTGGGTTTGCCGAAGTTTTGGGTATAGATTTATCTGCAATGGAAAGTATTTTTTCACTGAAAATACTTAAGGGATCAAGAACATCTTCAAACAATTCAGATTTCAATTCTTCTCTACATAAATTTTCGTAGAGTGACCAATCGGCTTTATCAAATTTAAAGCGCTGTGGCTTTTCTCCGGTAGTAGAATAAAGATGTTGAAGAATGATCGGAAAGTGATCACTACTACATAAGTCGTCGTGTACTTTCCAGGAGAAGTCCAACAGTAGAGATGGGTCAGTTACAGTTAGGTCTATAGCTGAGTAAGCCCCATTTCCAGGATGTAAATAAGTGTGTGAACCGTCATTAAAGATACATAAACCTTCCTGCGACATCATGTCTTCAATCTTTTTACCTCTATCATTCAAAGAAGAACTGCCCCATAATGGATTATGTGCATTGAAATCACCCATTATTATATATGGGGAGGGCAGTTGGTCGGTCAAGTTTTTAAGTTGACTCAGACTAGGGTTGAAATTTGGTGGTAAGTATGCAGAACATAATGTGATCGTTTTATCTATAGAAATTCTCACTGCAACAGCCTGTAGATCTGTAATTAGATCAACAGTACTGTGGACAATATTGTTGTTGACAAGAGTGGTTGAGCCGCCAGCAGCTCGTTCATTTTCAGGTACATAAGTGCTGTAGAGGGAGTAGTTCTTTACATTTAACGTATCACTTTTCTTCAGGTGCGTTTCCTGAAGACAAAATGCCGCAGGACTAAAAGCTTGAATTAATAAAGTAATTTCAATAAAATTTATCTTAAAACCTCGGCAATTCCATTGAATTATATTGTTCATTTTAGCCGTATTGGTGAGACATTTCCCTTTCGGGTAACCGAGGGATGACGAGACGATGGACCACTTGCAGAAGAGAGACCTACTGTGTTGTCGTTCACTTTCGATGTTGCTATCCGGTTCGGATGTATCCATGTGGGAATCTAATGGTCCCCAAATGCTTACATCCCACCACGGTTTTTGGCGTGGACCGGATGTTTTAGATGTGCCAGTGTCTTCGTCTGAAGACAGACTTTCGTATCTATTAGATGTGCTAATAGATGAATTGGGCCTGTCACACCTGCTCTGTCTTTCACAATTTTTATTTTTTTATTTTGTTTTATCTGCAGAAGATGAACGCTCTGCAGATTTTTCTTTGTTTGATGAGGGATTATTAGAAGCAGGTTTTGTTTTATTTAGTTTTAGATTACAATTAAAAGATGATTGTCCTTTTATGGAAGTTGACGATTGTGTTGACTTGGTGTTTGCAGTTGCTGTTTGTTTCTTATATTTAGTTGGAGTAAGAATTTGATCCTTTGAAACTGTTTTAGTAGGCATTTTGTGGGGATTTTGGCTATCACATGGCCAGGTCATAATTGTCTGCGTCTCCACATGCGACAAAGTAGGCCGTTGTCTAACCTTATCTGCATATGAAGAATTTGCTGTAATGACTGTGTTTGCTGAAGAAATTTGCTGACGGGCTTCCTTGTAAGAGATGTTTCTTTCTGTTTTCAATTTTAATATTTCTTTTTCTTTGATATAAGGGGGGCAATCCCTCGATGAAGACATGTGCTCACCGCTACAGTTTGCACATTTCAGTGGTTTACTGCAGTCAGTGCCCTGGTGTCCCTCTTCCGCGCACCTGAAGCATTTCAATTTGCCATGACATTGTTTGGTGCCATGACCAAACTTTTGGCAAGTAAAGCATCTGACTGGGTTCGGAAAGAACTTGTCCACCTTTATACCAAAGGGTCCTATTTTCAAAGATGTTGTTGGGATAGATGAGTTAAATGAAATCAGAAAAGTGTTAAGTTTTACCGGTGTTCCTGTTTTCTTGGAAATGAATCTTTGAACCTTTGTGACGCCTTGTGATAATAGCCCGTCACAAATTTCTTCATCAGTGAGATCAGCAAGATATTGACTTCTATCCCGCAAGATACCTCTACTACTATTTAATGTTTTGTGTGGAGAAGCCGAAACTTTAAAATCAAGAATTTTTGAAATTTTCATTAAGTTGTCACTTTGATATTTTGATACATTTTCAATCAATAAATCACCTGAACGCATTCTAGAGACATTTTTACTGTTAATTTCATAAATGTGGTTAGTAATCCTATTGCTGAAAGAATTGATCAATAGGTTGGTATCTTTGCCTAAAATGTTTACAAAAGACATCTAAATTTAAACATTCCTCAATAGGTCATTGATTTTATTTATAGGTCAGGCATTTAAATCACTTTGGATGAAGCATGGTGTTCAGCCAACCTGAACAAATATACTCACTTTAGGAATTACTGTAAAGTACATCTCAACTTTTACCTAGGTTTTGAAATATCAAGGATTAAGAGGATGGATAAAATCTAATTATAGTACTATTGTATTAAACCGTACACCTGGTTTATTTATGAAAAATGCATGTTTATCCTCAATTGGCCTTTCCAATATAAAAAACAAGTTTGGGTGAACTTGACTTGTTTTTTGTTGAAATTTACATCAGGTAAACTGGTCCATATCCAGGACAAATACAAAGAATGGGTATGTGAACTTTCTTCCTTGAAGGTCAAACTTGTTGAGGAACCTTTAGTGTACATTCAGTAATAGGAAAATTGTTATAAATCAAATTCTTCTTGCAAATAATGTTACTATTTACACTCTCATTATTTATTTTCTGTTGCCCAAATGTTTATTTATGTTTATGCTGGCTGAACACCTTTCTTAATCAAAAGAGATTTTAAATGTCTGACCTATAAATAAAATCAATGACCTATTGAGGAATATTTAAACCTCTTTTGTAAACATTTTAGACAAACACATCTACCTATTGATTGAATGTAACAACAATTGATTGACAGACCAGTATTGTGAAAGTAACTGTAACGGTTCCAGCTATGCTTTGTATTGTCTTTTCTATTTCAAAAGGATTAATTTTAGAAATGGGCTTTTCGGGTCACCCAGTCAACACTACGAATTTAGTCCAGTTGTTCTCTTCAACTTCGGGAACAGAATCATCAGATTTTCTTTTTTTATTTGGAGCTGGTTGATTTGATGTTTGTTGTGCCATGTAAGAAGGTAATATGTTTCACCATCCTTGTCGCCCACCCACCACGGAGTGCCAACAGGGGCGATGCTTTATACCAGGGCTCTCCACCGGAAAGCACCAAGTGATCCAAGGATGGTATACTCAAGCAGAGCGTAACCGTCAGGCACTGAAGGAAAGCGTACCACTTGATTGACCCATAAGCCACCGCCTTCTCGAAGATTACCTACATTGATTAAATAGGTAAATGAGGATAAGATATTCAAAAGACACTAGTTTGTAAATCTCATTTTTGGGGATATCTTCAATGGCTTGGCATGACCAGCCGATTGATCGGACCGGGTCCATCCGACCTCCCGTTTAGATGATATCAGAGCCAAAGTAGGATATAGACCCTGTATTCTCGGCCCAACGGATATTTATGGCCGCAGCGGGAGTCTGAATACAGGTTCGCACCCACCAGGATCTCGTCAACCATCAACACGGGTCTCGACACACGGCAAACGTGTCGCCTCTGTTAGGAAGACTCATACTCCAAGCTCAGAGGATGCTGCGGGCCTATTCTTCAGCCGGGACCGCGCACGGCGGAGTTTCTGATTGACAATATATATATATATGATTATTTATTTCACGAAAGGATATGGAGTAAATGAACATGAGACCATAACACATATGTTAACTCCAACTGCAATAATTTTAATGAGCTGTATGGCCATTTCGGAAATTGTCTTAATTGTGTTTTATAAGAAGAGTAAATATGAAAAAGAAAGGAAATGGGGTAAATGTCAAGGAGACAACATCCAATATCCAGGTTAAAACGACCAAAAACAAAACATCTCACATTGATTAGTTAGAGATAAAACGACCAAAAACAAAACTCACATTGTTTCCAGTCAGCAATAGCCAAATAAATGTTAAAATGATTTCCCGTTACTAACGGTGACATCCTCTAAAAATGGAGTAAACCCTACCGTATTTCAGTTGAAAAAAAAAAACATATTTTGTCTCAAACGTGAATATTTTGCTACTTTTACTTAAAGTGCTAAAAATTTAGAACAGTAAATTTTTACATTTTTTTACAATAAAATTCAGTTTTTTTTTTCAAACTAAATTTCAGTCTGGTGTAACCAATCACATTTTGTTTCCAAAGTGATATTTTGTGAGTTGTATGTCAAGTGCTTAGAATTTAGCACAGTCAATATCCCCAAAAATCAGTTTTGAGACAACATACGGTTTTTTATATTTAATTTCAGTCAGTTTAAACTAAATATTTCTTTCCACTCGGAGCTCTGTGAAAGGCAGTCTTGTCTTGTTCATATATATTTCAATGAAAGATATAGCACAACCGCATCTAGTCTCCAAAAAAAGAAGGGGTCCAAAACTTTGTTACTGTATTTATAATGCAATTTTTGTCATTGTTCGCCTGAATTCTACACGAAATTTAACTTTTTCCCGGAAAAGGAGGTATATTCGGAACCCCTCTAATTGGATCTGCCTAGGCATACCACTTGCGTATCATAGCACATGTATAACACTTTCATGGCTGAAGAATCTGCATGAGGATCAGAAATTGCGTAGAAGTTGGTGTGACATGTAATATTTATGAGACTTTTCTGAGGAGTTGACGTGAGTAGTTTTATAGTGGGCTAGTCTAGGCCACCCCCTCCCACTAAAAAAAGATGGGGGGAGTACAGTAGTAAAAAAAATGAAGGGAGTTCTGTAATAAAAAAATGAAGGGAGTACTGTAATAAAAAAATGAAGGGAGTACTGTAGTAAAAAAAACCTGGAACACCCCACTACTAAAAAACAATAAATCCATTTTAATGGAAATTTCCTTGGTTAACTCATATCGACTATTTACTTGATAACTTGGCAACAATCTGACATCGCATTGATTTTTTTTTCTGAAGTGTATATTTCTAAAGACATATTGATGGAAATTTCTTTAGCAACGGCGCAACTGCAGTGTCACCGTTGCTAAGGATTATGTGTTAAAGATCAGCTGATAATGAATTTTGTATTTTTACGTCTATTACTCAGTAATTTGTAATTCTCATTCAGAAGATGCAGGAGGGTTTTTAAAACTTTTTTGTATAGTTTTCATTACTTCTGTTTTACCTTGTTCTATTAACTTTTCCTTTTCTACCTCTCTAATTTTTTACTTTTTTGACATTTTGATTTCTTGTTTAAGTTTAAAATATTTATCTTATTCATCTAAAATCAATTTGAATTCATTTTCAGATATTTTTCCATCTGTCAAAGCCTTAGATATTAAGTTTTTTAAACTGTTTGATTTTGTTTCTGCCATAGTTTTATTCTCATCATGTTTTTGTAATTTTGCATACAATTTTCTCCTCACCATTTTTACATAAACACCCAAACCCCCACATGCAATAGCAGCAATCTCTAACGGTAACATAATTGGAACAGCTATACCAACACCCGCTAAAATGACACGTATTGATATTAAAGCGGTGTCAACACCATCAGTTACATTTATTCCACGTTTATATTTCTTAAATAATGCTTTTCGAATTTTTTTTTTTGTTATTTCATGTATTTTCTATATCAGTAATCTTCTGTAATCTATAATTGTGGCTTCCTATTTCCATTAAAGTATTGTTATCTTTTCCTGGATTTGAACTCTCCCATCAAATGGAGGAACAAACACTCTTCTCTTTAGGTTATCACTCGTACGGTTGGCTAACAATAAACAACTTAAACCCTCAATACATTTTAATTCTAACAAAATTGATGCAGTGTCACAGTAATCTTAATATGAACAGTTTTATGAACTGTGTTCAGGATGAACAACAATCGCCGTGTTGGGTTGATAACCGGGACTGTTTATTTGTATTTAAATGCCGAAACCGAAGGGTGGACCAAATGATTATTGAAAAGGCCTATATGAAGCTTAAACGGGACTTTAAAATGCGGCAATTAAACTGATATGAAATAAAACGATAAAACTCAACCTTGATTTTAACATACAATGTATAAAAATAACGGAAATTTAATTTAATAAATGAAGCCAAAACGGGACTTCCATATATACAGACTCAGAAATTCAAGACAACACAATTAGCTGATATTAAATAAACCTGATTTTCTACATTATGTAAAACTAAAACGTAACTAAAACATAAAACCATTTTCGTAAATGAAACCCCATCTGGATATGGTATATACACAGTAAGTTGACGAAAAATGATACTACGTGGAATTTCATTATAATCTGGCTAACATAAAAAGAAATAAAGCTGAAATCCATTTGTATTTGGATTTACAAATCGAGTTTGTAGCATAATCTAATTAATTGTATGATTAACGATTTCTTCATGTATTACAAAACCAATCATAAATTATACTTATAACACTGAATCATTTAATTATCTGCTGCAAAAATACTATTATTGTCATACTGACAGTCGTCAAAATACCTGTATTGTTTAACTGATTGCTCTCATGAGACCACAACGCGGGTCAAAAGAAAGCCGATGTTAATTCACACGTATGATTGCTATAATCTATAAATAGGTCACAATCGAACAGACCCCAACGCGTTTCAAAATAAACAAACTGACCGACCGCCAAAATAAAAACAATTTACTTAACATATGAACTGTAACGTTTTGATCTCTAGGGACCCATGAAAAATTCCAAATATGCACAAATTAAAAATATTTGTATTCAGGTTGTATGATTCTGTGTTCCTACTGCCAGCCTAATAATTCTAACGTATATAATTTCACTAGTCCATTCTACAAGTATTTGAAGTATTCAAAACTGCTTAAGTCTGCAAGTTTTCGGAATCTGACCACAACTTGTGAACTTCTTCGAATTTGATTCAAATTCAAACCGGCGAACGCATACCAACTCGTGTCAGTATAAACTATATCTTCTGATATATTATTATAAGGGAAGATGAAATACAAAAGATCCAACTCGACAAGGGCGGGGTCTATGAGGGTAATATAATTGTCCCACATGTCACCTGTTGCACGGTTATCACAAGTACATAACGAATTGTTATCAAATATATATATATCACCAAACTTGGCATATGAAAAATAGTTTAGCTTGTTATTTTATTATTTAAAGGCTATATATACGCTTCTCTTTTCACAAAATGTAAAATAAGTAATTATAAGATGAAATAATGTGTACATATCACCATAAAACTAATATTATAAAACGACACAAAAATTAAGTTTACACAATGATATAAATTTGTAAAGGAATTCACAGACTCTCACAAATCCCGTCCATTGTCTAAATAAACTACCATAATATAAGCCCGACAACGCCAATGCTTTACTTATGATCTAAGTACCGTACTTTAGAAAATATGTAGTCAACAACACAGATCCTGCAGGGTAAAAACGGACAGCAGATTATTCGGGCACGCCGTTAAACCACCGAAAAAGTAGGGGTATTTTTGCTGATCATGGTTAATGAACCTGATTTTGTATGTCGAACCTTGATCTGAGATGTATTATGTAGCCTCAGCTATATATATATTCAATTTAATTTCGACATATTATATGATAAATTGTACTTAACTTATTCATTTTCCCGATGTACCATCTTCGTATGAGGGTCCTGGTGTGTTGGGGCAAAACTTTCGTGAAAATGCATAGGCCGGATACCCAACCATGTTGCAGTAATAATATCTCAACATCTCATTTCACTGGAATTTTGGATGACTTGCGTTTGACCAAACTGGCGGTTTGGTCTCAATTTCTGTAAATATGTCTCTCCTTTGTTTGTCTAGGGCGGAATCCACTTTTACTATAGAACAAGGCTATGCTATTCTCTGGCAGAAAAAAAAACAGTTGTAAAAATTTCCGGTCTGCTCGACTCTCGATTCTCTTTCACTCATGACGCAATAAACCTATCGAACAGGTTTAGTGTGGAAACCTCGATAACTTAATTGCCGCAAAAACATACCTTATATACCCATGGCACATTACTTCTAAAAACAGTACGCACATAAAATAGTAGAAAAAGCCATTAAAAATGTTAAAGTCTTTAAAAGTTTAGACATTGACATTCAGATGTACCTTGTATCAGCCCCGGTTAGGTATGCATGAAATTAATATAATACATGTATGTTGCACGCGTATGAAAAAAAAAATAACGCTCACTTCTGAATGGTGTAATAACATTGTTATTTTTCTACTTCAATAGGCAGATTGTCATTAACTAAAAACGATTGGAAATTAAAGTAAATAATTCCAAACCATATACATAATATTATATTCAATTCAAATGCCCAAAGAAAGATAAAGAAGGAAAAACGAAAAAAACTGTTAAATTTTTAGGCAATCAAATTCCGAATACTTGATCATCAAACACTTAAATTCCCAGTTCAAGTACGTTCGTGACAGAATTATTGACACTTATCTATTTTTTTATTGTTTTTATTTTAATTTGATTTCAATTTTTGTGTGGCCTATTTTTAGGAACAGGACATTGTCTTGACATACCTTAACACAATCTTATCCTTTCTACACAGAGAAATCTTAACGAGTCCTGACAGGCAGAACGGGACTGAATCTGACCACTTTGATATTGTGCGATCTTGACAAACTTAACACGTCTTGATCGTCCCTGAACGTAATTGTCTTGAAAATGACCTGAATGTCTTAAATTGTTTTGACAAAATTGCGTTAAGCCTGTCAAGACAGTGTTAAGATCAAAATGGCCAAACAAGATAATTATATGTTTACTAGTGCCTGTCTGCACATGTATATGAACAAAACATACTAATATTTTCTCTCTTTTAAAAGAATGCATTTTATGTATCGCAATATGCAATGTAAACGCCAAAATATGGGTAAAATTGTATAGTTGGGCCATTTTCGTGAAAATTGGGAATTGCAGCATTTCGGAATTTGCAATATTCAAAGTTGAATTGTTGTCTAATTGCCCATAAAACACGCATTTGGTCTTATTTGTGATATATGGGAGTCTCTGTGTCTTTTGGTGTTTGAAATGATATGTTATTGTACCTTTATACAATGTTTAAGCTTTTCAAGCTGAATTAAAATTGTGTTGAATATTTGTGGTAAGGGGTAATATGTTTGTAATTTATGACACCGCAGTTAGTCTAAAATGTTTAAAAGCATATCTTCTCATGGTTGAAATAAAATGAAAGGATACTTAATCAACTTTTTCAAGTTATATATCAATTTTATGAAGTATTTGCATCTGAAAGTCAAAAAAGCAGAAATTCTGTAAAACGGAAAATTTCCAATTTGCATACAATTTCGAGCAGAAGAGTCAAAAAGACACCTTTTAAAAAGTTTAGATATACTTAAATGATCTTCTGCATGTCAGCTTTAAAGAAATACACACTAGAATTCCAATAAAACATTATTTTTTATCATTTACAGCCTGAATATTTCATATTTTTAAGGTGGGTTGCTAATTTTGACATTTCTGAACCTACAATACGTCTGAAACTAAACTGTGTGCACATGATTTGTTGCTAATATATCATAAATAATTATTACATCGGCAATTATTAAATATATATTCAGATTTTTACGACCATAAAGTAAGAAAATCGAAATTGTGAAAAAATCTAAAATTCAGAAAATTCCAATTTTTCAAAAATTTTATACCGAAAATCAAAGTTTTATGGACTGTAAAGGTTTTATTTTCAAACATTGCATCATAACTGATAAGTTAGGCATAAAAAACTAGATCAAATGACGAAGGTTGTTAATCTGAAAGGAATTGACAGCCTAAAATCGTCATTTTCACAATTTTTTTTGCAGGGGGCCGTAAATTTTTTTCATCCCAAGATCATAAAATTGGCGTAAAGTACCAAAACTTGAGTTCATTGTAAAGGATATTAAATAAGCTTTAATTTGGTACCACATTTCAGTACATATTATTTATCATTAAACAATTATGGAGCTTAAAAGATGAGACTTAGATTAAAACGAAAATACAAGAATTTTTCGAAGTTTACTTTAAAAGTGGCCCTATACTGTCTATGCGTGCAGGTTATGTTCGTATTAACAAGTTTTATTTTGAAGACACTAAACGGTTGTCTACGTTTGTCTTTTGTCTTATTCGTGTTTTTACTGTGTAGTGCCTTGGCAGATTGTGGCATGTAATTATAATTTTCAGCCATTGTAGGTGTTTCCTGTTGTTCACTTTNAAATCGATCTAGATGGGAAGTGGGGTGGGGGGGTGGGGGGAGTGCATTGAAAGTGATATCAGCATATTGCCTTTTATTTATGTAATTGCTTTGTTTCTTGGCACTCCCGATGTTGGCAATGTCTTCAGATTGTGAATTTTTAAACTGAAGGTTCGGTTCTCACTTAAGTTCTAGAATGAAATGCAGTGCCTATGAAGATGTTTTAAAGGTTAATAGCAAATTATTTTCCTCATTCGTTGTTGGACATTTTTGTGAAGTATACGAAAGGTTGTGGATCCAACATTCTGAGGAAGTCAAGTATTACATTTTACACAGACAACAACACTAATCGCTAACACCCACATCCGATTCCAGGACAGAAAACTAGGGCAAAGAAAGAGGTAAAGAAAACATTTCGCTTGCCTTATAATTGGTTGAATATTGTACCTGATAAGCAATATTTGTTGCTCTCAATTTGTTTTCCATACCAGAGGAGCAGCGCAGTTCAGAGGAATACACACCATTCCTTCCACGGCCATTATAAAATTTGTATTCTAAAACATTCACAGTACCGATAAAAGACTGAAAGACGCATAACATTGTTATTAAGTTTCAAAAGTTGAAGAGCTACGGAAAAACAAATCAATATCAGAGAGGCTGGAAATAAACTTTTTTTCTAGTCGCCAAAATATAACAAATTGGTGGGCAGAAAGGCGACTTGTTTTTACATTTAGTCGCCAATTACTAAATTTGGTCGCCTAGGCGACCATTTCAGTCGGCTAAATAGAGCCCTGGTAAGGGATACAATTAATATAAACACAGGATAAGCATAAAATTCTACAATTGCTGAAAATTACAATCACAGGCCGCAATCCCCAAGGGACAGCATTTGAAAAACAAAAACACAAATGAATGACAAAACTCTTTCAAAAAATAACAAATAAAATGGTAACTATTCCCAGTGGCCCAATTCCCTAATTATTTTTCTTTCCCCTTTGTTTTATCTTCTGTATTCTCAATAGACCATTTTCATGTTTATTTCTTATCCCGACTTTGGCTCCGTTTTTATAACGTTTTCAACAAGGGAAGTAACCTACTGACCCGACAGTCAGGTTTACGGTTCCATTGTAATAAGGGACAACAGTAGATTTCGAATACATAGATATCTATCACTGGAGTAGGGGTAATATCTCGATTGTCTTTAAATAAATTATTTCAAGCTATTCGGGTACTTACCACGTGTAAAAATAATAACCGTTTCCAAAGAAAATATTTACTGACCGTCCTTTCCCTTATGAGACCGAAAACCAGAATGTCGGATGTTAGCGAGTGACGTCCCTTTGAAAAACATGCTAAAATAGCAGTCATCCCGTAAATATGAAATTCGTCTATTGAAATTCATAAAAACTGTCCTTTACTTTAATTATCATTTATCTATTTATTTTGTTTTTCGAAATAAACACTTACGTGTAACTTTTATGTCAATTAAAAATTACTCTTCTTATGTGAATTTAAATAAACATCAAAGATAAGTATCGCAAAAGGTTTTCAAAATTTATAATTTCTCTTCTCTGCAGCAAAATCTAAGTTTTTGAATGACGGAAATGAGGGCAATTACGATAATAACTTTATTATAGCAACCCGTATTTTATTTTAGCCAATTGTGGTTAATTTGCGACCCATTGATATACAAGATTAAAAAACTGACTACCAGTTCATAAAGCTTAAAACTGGTAAAACAGACCCATCCCTTCGTTACGCATGTACCCTTGTACAAAAAGTGACCCCCGTGCTTCATATATATATATATATAATGTTTTGCTACAAATAGAGGTTAATTATTTACCTTTTGAAGGATCAAATCGACTAAAAAACAGCTGTCAATGAAGAAAAAAGTTCACGGGAAACATCAAATGAAATCAGCTTGTCCAAATTAAGTACACTGGATGACAAAAATACATTTCCGTAGACTGATCGACAGTGTTTGAACCATACTAGTAAACAGTTAAAGGTACATGTTCGACACTAAACGGTTGTCTACGTTTGTCTTTTGTCTTATTCGTGTTTTTACTGTGTAGTGCCTTGGCAGATTGTGGCATGTAATTATAATTTTCAGCCATTGTAGGTGTTTCCTGTTGTTCACTTTTTTAACATTCTGATCACATCAAACTACCACTCCGTTGTGAATTTACCTGCCTACCGAAAAAAATATTAAAAGCATTAAATCAGTTTGAGAACCGATTAGAAAAGAAGAACTTTTTTGGAGATTCACCAAATGAAATACGGTTTCAACAGCAAGTACGGACCAATGACCGGAACAAAGACGGCACAAGCAAGAACTGACAAAGAAGAGCTGCCTATAGAGAACCACACAAGGTTACATAAGGTAAAGTAAGAAATGGGGGTAATTACAAAATTACCGAACAGAGTAGACAAAATTACTGAACAAAGTTGTCTAGAGCAGAAGTCCATGAGACAAAAAGACAAATCAGATGGAAACCACCAAAAAAAAATGTCGACCGCAAAATAGCTTAACATTATTTTGTAGCACGCATTTGACATGCTCTAACATAAAACAAATTCTCACTCATATCACAGTTTTGGGGTTTATTTATGTATTGCCTGATCCTTTGGGATGCGAATCTTATTTGCAATAAACTTTTATATCTATTTATTCATTACGCATTTTTGTCGTACCAACATAATCCTGAAAAACTATTGTCACGAGTCTGGCTAAATGTACAATTATGTAGATAAATCTCCTGCAAAGTTCATTCTGACTAATATATATACATTTTTTTACAATAAGAAAAAACAGGTATAAACAAATAAAGTAATAAAAACAGGCCTAACTATAGTGAAACTCGCTGCCATTAATTAGAACCCTTTGGAATAACAACGGAGCTTCAGTGGGCAAATATTGGGTCCCTGAGTCCTGCAATATTGCCACAGGAATTCTCTCTACCAGGGGTTTGCTAAACCCAGAGAATTCTACCCCTCCCGCAAATACGTGGATAAAGATTATACACTGAATGACTGGGATATACCTGTCCTGCTTGGTGTCATCCACTGGAAGAATGCAGACCCCTCGTGGTCCTGATCACTTGGGGGTTCTGCTTGACTGGTTATTAGCGGGAAAACCGGGACCCCTCTGGTGTCACCATCAATCCCAGGTATGGAGTACTTCGGCAGTTCTCGGCATCCACCATAGTTGTAATGGTACCTAACTGGAGACCCCCCGTATGACGTGCTATTTAACCACATAATGCTGAAAGTCAGAACTGACTATAGCAGATCAAATGACAAAAAGAGAGAAATTTCTGGGCTAATGGCTTTCACCGACGGGGCAAAAAGATCCAAAAGCATCATACCAGAACGAGAGAAAGTGTATCATGCTACCTGTGCAAAAGTCTCATTTGATCCTGAACTCAATCAAATGTGCAATAAATGCCAGATCGTAAAAAAATGGATATTTTTCTTGTTTGTTTTCTTTATATATTTTTAGCTCACCTGACCCGAAGGGTCAGTGTGAGCTATTGCCATCACTTGGCGTCCGTCGTCCGTCCGTCCGTTAAACTTTTCACATATTCATCTTCTCCTCTGAAACCACTGAAGCAAATTAATTCAACCAAACTTTACATGAATGATGTATGGAAGGTCCTTTACAAAGATTGCTCATTTCGTTCCGATCCGATAAAAAACATGGCCGCCAGCGCGGAACTTAGGTTTAACATTGGACCCTATGGGAAAATTCACATTTTCTTCTTCTCCTCTGAAACCACTGAAGCAAATGCTTCCAAACTTTATAGGAATGATGTACTAAAGGTCCTTAACAAAGACTGCTCATTTCGTTCCGATCAAATAAAAAACATGGCCGCCAGCACGGAACTTACGTTTAACATTGGACCCTATGGGAAAATTCACATTTTCTTCTTCTGCTCTGAAACCGCTGAAGCAAATTCAACCAAACTTTACAGGAATGATGAACTAAAGGCCCTAAACAAAGACTGCTCATTTCTTTCCAATCCCAGAAAAAACATGGCCGCCAGCACGGAACATAGTTTAACATTGGCCCTATGGGAAATTCACATTTTCATCTTCTCCTCTGAAACCACTGAAGCAAATTCAACCAAACTTTACAGGAATGATG
>MJUU01015291.1:24301-36789 GCA_002080025.1 Modiolus philippinarum | reverse complement strand
AAAAAACATGGCCGCCAGCACGGAAGATAGTTTAACATTGGCCCTATGGGAAATTCACATTTTCATCTTCTCCTCTGAAACCACTGAAGCAATTTCAACAAAACTTTACAGGAATGATGTATGGAAGGTCCTTAACAAAGATTGCTTATTTCATTCCGATCCAATAAAAAACATGGCCACCAGCACAGAATATGGTTTATTTGGGCCCTATGGGAAATTCAATTAAAAAACATGGCCACCATGCAGAGCATTGAAAACCCTGCTTCAGCATTTTGTCAGGTGAGCGATACAGGCTCAGTGTCTGAGCCTCTAGTTTTATTGTAATTTTTTTTTCTTTTATTTTATTTATTTTTTATTTTATTTTTATTATTATTTTTTTAAACAGCTGTCGTTTTTCACCTGAGCTAGTTTGTATACGAACCGTTACGCGAATATCTAGTGTACTGCGGTTGGACCCTTGAAAATGTTGACCAACTGTGCAATCTTTTGCAGTGTTTACGCTCAGTGTATGTTCGACAGAAGGGTCACCTCAACTTCGACAAGTCTCTCCTCCATAAAGCATCTTACAACATGTATAACCAACAGCATTAATAAAATTGGCTTTAGGTTTTTTGTTAATAATACTTCAATATCACATACGAAGGACGCAATTTGAGAGAATCGTAGATCAGTCCTTTTGTCTATTGGAACAGGGCTTAATGACTGCTTCGTTTCCATGATTAAATTAACTTTCATGCTTGTCTTTTTATTCCTATTGTATTTTCTCTGTTTCAGTCATCATAAGTATCATATTATGCAGAAAAATACACAGTACATTTTTACATTATGTGTCCACATCTGACAAAATTTTTAGATATAAAGCATGGCATGTAAAGACATTTAATATATAAACAAATAAAGGGATATGTATTTGTTATACCTTATTATATTTCCCTTATATAAATGCATTTGAAATAAACATCGACAATTTGTCTGTTTTATTTTCTCAAACTCAAATCGATCTGTTGACCAGTCAACAGTTTTCAGTCTGTTGACCGAAGCCGAACTGTTGACCGCTTGCCTTATTTTGATTGGTTAAAAACATCACGCCCATATCACATGATCTTATGTCGTCTGCATTACCAAATTGGCGACGTGAATTGTATTCAGATAAAATGGAGTGTATTTAACAAAGTTTCCAATTCCATAAATGTAATACAGATGGAAATAACGATAAAACATATTTTAAAGACTAAAACACATTGAACATGAAAAGGTATAACAAAACAGTTATAGACTGGATCCTCAAACAACAGCTGTTTTTTTACCCTCTGACTAAATACACCGGCAAACAAATACCGAAGCAAGAACGAGGAAAGGGGAAATTCTTATAGGATTAAACACTCATTTTTAGGAAATTATGTATGTATAAACTCCGGCAGCTCACTCACAAACTGAATAAAGTCCGAAGGACTTTATGTAAAGTTTGTGAGTGAGCTGACGGAGTTTATACATACATAATTTCCTAAACGAATTGANACAGTATGACATAGACAAAACAAATAAACAAAAATGAACAAGAACGATACAAAACTAAAGCACTAGCAGTGTGAACCCCTATAAAAACTGAGGTATCATCAGGTGCCTACGGCTAGTTGCAACAGTTCAGTCCTCGGGTCAAACAAAACAGCTGTTGTTTTCGGACCTAGTCAGTAACTATACATTTTTCATGTAAATTGCACTGTATATTTGATATTAAATATATTGTTGAAGGCGACTTAAAGAGAAGGACATATACAAAAGAGTTTTCCTGGTTCTACCATGTAGTATTTGTAGAGACTTTTTTTTTCTTATCTTTCTCTTGTTTATTATCCTCATTTTGTGAAATAGAAACATGTAACGACGCTTTTATTGTTGTTCTTCATCTTGAAGTCATCATGAGGCCTTCAACAAAGAGCTAACACTCTTACCTCTAAGTAACTCTCTCAACCGAAAGATGTAGAAGAGCAGGTAGAGAAAAAATAACAATAAGATCATAATGAAAAGACAAATTAAAATCAGCAAGGACAGAGGTTTGCGCTGGGGAGGTAGTCCTGAACAAATTTGTAAAATTTAGAAACTGCAATGTTTGTCCGAGAACCGGTTCTGCAAAAGTAGGTTGATATATAAAACTTCGTAATGTCAGTCATGCTCTCACCTTTAATCATATACTTTTAAAATAAAGGGATTATCATTTTATTTATACCTCTATTTATACCTCTAGTGATCTTGATAATCCATTTAAATACAATATAGTCTATGGACTGAAAGTCACTGAAAGTCATCAGGTCAACTGCAACTTCCCATTATGGCAATTCTTTTTTACTTCTACTGACCTCAACTCCCGAAAATAAAACCTGTCAACAACAGTTTGTCTATGTGCAATTTTGAAATAGGCGACCTTAACATTTACTCTTATGTAAGAAAAGGAAGAAATTGGGGCCTCAATGCAAAGCGGGAATAAGAACTTGATTCTTATTCTATCCAATCAATACCTCATAAAACAAACTATTTATTAACTTTATATGCTTTAGTACATTTCCCGGATGAAATAGATTTTAATTGACGAAAACAATTAACATGGCGTTCAACAGAATAAATTAAATATAAATCACCCTTAGTTCACAAGTGATAAATTAAATAATGTTCCCATCGAATGTTTGGACTTTTTATAATAAAAGGACCTTCTCGTTGACGAACAATCGAAAAATGAGTTAAACAGAACCAGAAGAAGGTTCCTTAGCACAACTGCCTTACATGTTACCAGTTTTCGACAGCTGAAGACAGCTGTTTATACATAGGACGTTAAGAAACCATATGAGCGTCGTCTTTGACCAGTGCTGTAAGCAATTAAGAAAATCTCCATTCAAATAAAACGACAAGAACCACATCAGACGTATCTACTAATGTATTGAATTCCATGCCTCCTTATTCTTTATTTGAGCATCGAACCAAAGCAATCATTGAAGAGTTAGGCAAAACATGTCGTAAATCAATGATTGCTCAGTATACGTTCAATTTTAACTTAATAATAAATCAATCAATAGAAAATCAATATATTATTATACACAACATCATAATTTTGGTGGCAAACGGTTCTTTTTTAACTGATGTCCAATTTTCTGTTACCTGCTTATTTGCTTTAAAATGCATGATTAGATAATTTGTCTACTTTTTGCATTCCAAAATGACCTATAACTAAGACAATGCGATTCATGTGCAAAAACATTCAACTCTGATTGAATGGGTAAAATTAGTAGTAGCTAAAAAGGAGCACGAAATAAACAGAGACGAGAAAACTAGGTTTTTGACAACTTGAACTAAGTACAGACGAGTGACGGATATACACTCTTCGAGGCACTAAAGACTTCCGCAAGCCAGATCATCTTCCTTATTTTATACGTTTCCTATTAAGTGCTCTGTTTTTTCCGGTTTCGTGATCTTTTTCCCTTGAATATACTGTTCTTGTTTTTCATTGAAAATTCATTACGTGTCATATCCTTTCTAATTAGTAGTTTTTATTTTCCGCTTTCTTTCATTTAAAACATAATAACTGTTTTACTCTTTTTACCTTAATTATGTCTTAATATGAGTAAAACTCCAATAGGGAATTTCTTTTTTGTGCAGATGGTCATTTCTCAACCGCTGTATCTCGGTTCTCCCGTATCACATCAACACATTTTGAACAAATATAGCGATATGGAGTAAATGTACATAGGACAAAATCCCTATAAATACATGGTCATATTAATTAAGCAAATGGAGCAACGCTTTTATTGTTGTTCTTCATCTTGAAGTCATCATGAGGCCTTCAACAAAGAGCTAACACTCTTACCTCTTAGTAAGTCTCTCAACCGAAAGATGTAGAAGAGCAGGTAGAGAAAAAATAATAAGATCTTAATGAACAGACAAGATCAGCAAGGACAGAGGTTTGCAATGGGGAGGTAGTCCTGAACAAATTTGTAAAATTTGGAAACTGCAATGTTTCGAAATAGTTTGTCCGAGGACCGGTTCTGTAAAAGTAGGTTGGTATATAAAACTTCGTAAAGTCAGTCATGTTCTCGTGATTGACGAAAAATGTAATTAATCACATTATGCAGCGTTGCATTAATATTTGCCATTAGCTGCTAATAATCTGCAGTAGTCAAGTAGGAGTATTTTGGCGAAACACCGAATTAAACCTCTTGTTATATAAGCATTGGTAATGTTGCCAAAGGCTGGTAGTAAATTGCCTGAAGAGTCTTTGTTGTTTGAAACGACACACAAAAATTGCATTTGCAAGACTTTTCTATATCTTCCAGATTACAGAATATAAATGGTATACATTTAAAACGTCTTTGTAGAAATTTGTTGATACCTTGGGTTTTCGAACATTCGAAAGATCCACTAATATTAATGTAGAAACCAAGCTCTAAAACACATAATTATGAGATAATTAAGTTTAAATTACACCTGAAGACAAACTAAAATATGGCAAAGCAAAACATACATACCAAATATCTAAAAAATATATATATATATTAAAAACTACAGCTAGTGTCGAGATACTGATGTAGCAAAAAACCTGAATAAGGTCACTTATCCGAAAACATAATTAAAACATATCATATTTATTGACAGCAATAAATAGTAGCATTGAGGTCAGTAAAACAAAGCAATCACGCAAATTGTATTTGCATTCTTATACAATGGAAAGCAATTTGAGTAGCTCTGAAATATAGAATTTAACATATTTTCGTTTTGTATTCCGTGAACGAATTAATAAACCAGATACAGTAAGCCATTCAATGAACAGGATAGCGTTACAACGAATTTATTAAGTCCCCAACATTAGTTTGAGCAGAATTCATAGCTTAATGTCGAACAATACTACATTCATTCTACTGCTTAATCACGGATTGGGGTTTTCAACAAACACAATGCTAACTGCAAAGTGTTCTTTCTACCGCTGTCATCGGATCCCGACAAAAAAAACAAAGAGCAATAGAAGACAATTACAATATACAATCATCACAGGGCACTCATTTAGACAATTGCAAAAAAAAACTTATGAAATAGTGAGATGTTGGCACTATACGAAGTCTGTCAGATTAACATTTGGAAATTGCAAGAAATGAAATGCCAAAATTATGAGAGTTAATCGATTTTACTGGTTCTTCCTTTTATATGTGTATTTCATTAATGATGGAGTAAATGCATATGATACAAATTCTCTACATATACTTGATTAAAAAGCAATGGAACAATATTTTTAATGGTATTCTTCATTCTGAAGTCACCATGGGGCCTTCGACTATGAGCTATGCCTATACCCATAGAAAGTTCAGGACAACCCTAGAACCTGTTGAGCGTAATTTATTGCTTAATATAGAGCAATATATCTACTCCTCTGTTCATGAATGCGGGGTTGTCAACAAACACATTCCATGAATATCCTAAATCACATATGAAATCTTATCAATTCAAATGACCATCATAAGATGGCGAATACAGTCTAACTAAGTGAGAAAAGGGTTGCCTGGGAAACGTCGGTACCACCTGGTGTGTGACCAAGATAGTCAAGCCTGTCTACTAAGTTTCTTTCTTTGATCCACTCGCGTATACATTTTGTTCGTATTTAATTCATCTTATAACAATGAGCGTTCAACCATCTGTCTATTTAATCAAAGTTAGTCCAGGGAGTACTGAGTGTTTGGTGTCTTCTATCATAACATAAACGAGAAAGAATACCCATTGCTGCTTATTGAATTAGTAATTAGGCAGTTTTACTTCAAACAAGGTTTATTGGATTTTGTAGGCTTTTGTATTGGTATTAATAATTTAAATGAGTACAATTATTTCAAAAGTTTGGACTTTTGTCGAGAGAGGCTTGTAATTTGACTTGAAGGCATCTTATATTTTTATACGACCGCAAACATTTTGTGATCGTATAATGGTATTGCGCTGTCGTCGTCGTTGTGGTCGTCGGCGTCGTTGTCGTTGGCCAATAACTCAAGTTCAAGTTGATCAATCCTTATGAAATTTTAACACAATGTTTCTTGGCACAAAAGGAAGGTGTGGATCGGTTTTGGTCATTATGCCCCCTCCCGTTTTTAAAATAGGGCCAAAAAGGCCAAAATTAGATGTTTTCACCTATTTAGCTGTAGAATTTTTTTAATTATCGGATTTTGATGGGGTTTTCTTTAGTGTGCTCCTGAGGTAATTTCCAATCAGTAATATGTCAACGGATTTCACGTCGTATGTACCGTTCATGAGATAAATGGGGTCCAAAAGGGGCGAATTTTAATAATTTAATTTTTTTTATTTTCAGTCCGATTTTGATGCCGTTTTTTGCAATGGATTCCTTATTTAAAAAAATAGAGCGCTGCACCATCAGATTTTTGATAATTTGTTTCCTTTCCGAGTTATGAGGGGCCAAATGGGGAAAAAATTGCAAACATGCAGATTACATAAAATTTTTATTTTTCATCGGATTTCAATGGGATTTTTTTCTTTTAATTCGTCATGATTTAAGCTTTAGGAAATATGTGAACAGATTTTGTGTAGATCTTACCGTTTCCGAGTTACAAGGAGTCAAAGGGGCCAAAATTGTAATTTCTCTAAATATGTGAAATCTTTTTTTCATCGGATTTTGATGAGATTTTTTTCTTTGGATTCCTCTTGATATAAGCTTTCAGTAATATGTCAACGGATTTCCCGTAGCTTTTACCGTTTCTGAGCTACAAGGGGTCAAAAGGGTCAAAATTTTCAAAATATGTGAAATCTTTTATTTTTCATCGGATTGCGATGGGATTTTTTTTTAAGATTCTTCATGATATTAGCTTTCAAAGTTATGCCAGCGGATTTCAAGTAGTTCCTACCTTTTCCGAGCTACAAGGGTTAAAGGGACCAAAATTGCATTTTTTTTTTCGAAATATTAGAAATTTTTATTTTTCTTCATAGTTCTTTATTGTGTCTAATTAATTACAGTATCGAGTTATTTACTGTGTCCTCATTCATTTTGAATTACACTCGTTAAAGTTTCAGTGTTCGACATGCTGCGCTCGGCGTAGCCCTTAATTCTTTATAGTTAAATTACTTTATATAAAAAATCTAGATCATTCAATTACCTGTCAGCTTAGTACCAGTAGTATTCATAGGTACACTTCAGTATTTGAAATAATACCAAGTAAATACCTGTAGGAAGTACCTGTCCGCTTAGTATCAAGGAGTATTCATTGGTACACTTCAGGATATCAAATAATACCCATTTTAAATGTCTGTAGGAAGTACCTGTCAGTTTAGTAACAACGAGTATTAATTGGTACACTTCTGAATTTCAAATAATACCAAGTAAATACCTGTAGGAAGTACCTGTCCGCTTAGTATCAAAGAGTATTCATTGGTACACTTCAGGATATCAAATTATACCCATTTTAAATGTCTGTAGGAAGTACCTGCCAGTTTAGTAACAACGAGTATTCAGTGGTACACTTCTGGATTTCAAATAATACCCGTTAAATGTCTGTAGGATGTATCTGTCAGCTAAGTATCAAGGAATATTCGTTGGTACACTTCAGGATTTCAAATATTACCAAGATAATGTCTGTTAGAAGTACCCGTCAGCTTAGTAACAATCTGTAAATGTCCGTTCTCATTATGGATACGATACGTTGTATCTTTTAATGATGAAATGGTGACGGCCATAGAATGTCTAGGGAGGAAAGTTATAAAGGCTGAAAAAATTCCTGACTTACAGTATTTTTTCTTTAAAAATGACTGTATAAACTGCTTGCTCGAAAATAACTAATCAACTGTAAAATGTACACTCCAAAGGGAGGAGATGTAGGTATATTGTTGCTTGGAAAAAGAAAGTTCATAATTCGGAATTGAAAATCATCATGTTTTCCGTATAGCTTAGATTATAAACGTCTATCTTCGTCGGTGTTTAGCAACGAAGATCAAAATACGAAACTATCTTCGTCGGTGTTTAGCAACGAAGATCAAAATACGAAACCGAAGTAGGTGTATCAGTACTCTCATTATTATCAAGCAATAGAAAATATTGAATATCTCTGCTTTGTGTTTATCTTGTAGCAATTGTTTCTAATGTAGTATGTGAGAACCGAACCGTCAATCCAAAACGAATAATCCAACAACGGAAACAACAAAGAAACAGAGACACAGCATGAGTACGGCACAGAAAAAAAGTGAAGACACGCACACACACACAAAGATGAACGACACTGACGCAATTAAAAAAAACATGAGTGAGATCAGATGCACCTGTAGAGTAACCATCTCCTGCTTCTTATAAGACACCAAAATTCGGTTGTAAAGTCAAATCCGGTGGAGGAAACAACAATTAAGCTTTTAAAGAGAAAGATATGTTGTCATCTGGGAAACATATCCCATAGCGGTCCACAAGGTGAAGTCGACCGTTAAACTTCTTGAGGGATGATTTCAAGTTTTGGGTAATACCCTTGTTTAAGTAGCCTATTTTTGGGCAACTTGTCTCTATCAAGGAAGTCACTGTTTCGACCACAGGCTTAATAGCGAATGAGCTGGGAGATGTAAACTCTGTATGCCAGCGCTGTTTGGATTTTGCTACAAAGAATATGGAAGTGACTATTCGAAAAGTGAAGTCATCGCGTTTGTCGTACAGCTTAGTTTGAAGTCTACCATTTGTCAATTTCAAGATGAAGTTCAAGGAATAAGGCCGATGTGGAAGTGTCTGTAGTATCCTTAATTTCGATCTCTTTTGGATATATCAGATGAAGAAAATGTCATATCTCATGTGTAATCTCATGATTTGTTCTATAACTGCAGTTCTGATATATCGCAATTACTACCAACACCAATATATCTAAAATTGAGATCGGAACCAGTTATATTACAGTTTGAGCTACTGATATTAATTATATAATCAATAAATATTACTTAATATCAATTAAAAAATATTTGACGTCTCAGTCAAAAAATAAATAGATATGACGTCTAAGTCAAAAAGTAAATTAAAACGGACTGCGGTTAACAAAAATCTTATATTTGCAGGAAAGCAAAGAGTCTTTGTTGTTTGAAACGACACACAAAATTTGCATTTGCAGGACTCTTCTATATCTTCCAGATTACAGAATAGAAATGTTATGCATTTAAAACATCTTTGTAAAAATTTGTTGATACATTGGGTTTTCGAACATTCGAAAGATCCACTAATATTAATGTAGAGACCAAGCTCTAAAAACACATATAGAGATAATTAAGTTTAAATTACATNCTTAAATTTAGGATTATTAAGAGAAAGCACATCGTCTATGTAGCGGAAGCTGAAATTAAAGGACTGGGCTAAATGTTTTTGTTTTCTTTGAATAAGCCCTTGTAAAAACTTGGCCTCGTACGAGTAGAGGAAAAGGATGATTTCAAGTTTTGGGTAATACCCTTGTTTAAGTAGCCTATTTTGGGGCAACCGGTCTCTATCAAGGAAGTCACTGTTTCGACCACAGGCTTAATACCGAATGAGCTGGGAGATGTAAACTCTGTATGCCGGCGCTGTTTGGATTTTGCTACAAAGAATAGGGAAGTGACTATTCGAAAAGTGAAGTCATCGCGTTTGTCGTACAGCTTAGTTTGAAGTCTACCATTTGTCAATTTCAAGATGAAGTTCAAGGAATAAGGCCGATGTGGAAGTGTCTGTAGTATCCTTAATTTCGATCTCGTTTGGATATATCAGATGAAGAAAATGTCATATCTCATGTGTAATCTCATGATTTGTTCTATAACTGCAGTTCCGATATATCGCAATTACTACCAACACCAATATATCTAAAATTGAGATCGAAACCAGTTATATTACAGTTTGAGCTACTGATATTAATTATATAATCAATAAATATTACTTAATATCAATTAAAAAATATTTGACGTATCAGTCAAAAAATAAATAGATATGAGGTCTAAGTCAAAAAGTAAATTAAAACGGACTGCGGTTAACAAAAATCAATATTTGCAGGAAAGCAAAGCAATTGGACGCTAGCTTTGTAATCATAGCAAAAAAATGACTGCAGTAAAATCGATAAATCGGAACCTTTGTTCCAAAACAAACGATTATCTTCCTTATTTTAAGTGCTCTGTTTTTTTCCGGTTATGTTATCTTTTTCCCTTGAATATACTGTTCTTGTTTTTCATTGAAAATTCATTACGTGTCATATCTTTTCTAATTAGTAGTTTTTATTTTCCGCTTTCTTTCATTTAAAACATAACATTATTTGTTTTACTCTTTTTACCTTAATTATGTCTTAATATGAGTAAAACTCCAATAAGGAATTTCTTTTTTTGTGCAGATGGCCATTTCGACAACCGCTATATCAGCAGTATCACATCAACACATTTTGAACAAATAAAGCGATATGGAGTCAATGTACATGGGACAAAATCCCTATAAATACATGGTCATATTAATTAAGCAAATGGAACAACGCTTTTATTGTTGTTCTTCATCTTGTAGTCATCATGAAGCCTTCACCATAGAGCTAACACTATTACCTCTTAGTAAGTCTCTCAACCGAAAGATGTAGAAGAGCAGGTAGAGAAAAAATAATAAGATCTAAATGAACAGACAAGATCAGCAAGGACAGAGGTTTCCACTGGGGAGGTAGTCCTGAACAAGTTTGTAAAATTTGGAAACTGCAATGTTTCGAAATAGTTGGTCCGAGGACCGGTTCTGCAAAAGTAGGTTGATATATAAAACTTCGTTATGTCAGTCATTTTCTCGTGATTGACGAATAGTGGAATTAATCACATTATGCAGCGTTGCATTAATTTTTGCCATTAGTTGCTAATACTCTGCAGTTGTCAAAGGAGTATTTTGGCCAAACACCGAACTAAACCTCTTGTTATATAAGCATTGGTAATGTTGCCACAGGCTGGTAGTAAATTGCCTGAAGAGTCTTTGTTGTTTGAAACCACACATAAAATTTGCATTTGCAGGACTCTTCTATATCTTCCAGATTACAGAATATAAATGTTATGCATTTAAAACATCTTTGTAAAAATTTGTTGATACATTGGGTTTTCGAACATTCGAAAGATCCACTAATATTAATGTAGAGACCAAGCTCTAAAAACACATAATTATGAGATAATTAAGTTTAAATTACATCTGAAGACAAACTAAAATCTGGCAAAGCAAAACATACATACCAAATATCTAAAAAAATATATATATATTAAAAGCTACAGCTAGTGTCGAGAAACTGATGTAGCAAAAAACCTGAATAAGGTCACTTATCCGACATAATTAAAACATATCATATTTATTGACAGCAATAAATAGTAGCATTGAGGTCAGTGAAACATGAAGTACCTGTCAGCTTAGTATCAAGGAGTATTCATTGATACACTTCAGGATTTTCACAAAGAAAATAGTTGTGTTTTTTTTCTAAATGTGGTTTTGTTTTTATAGAACCGAAGTCCGAGTTCAATGTTTGTTGTAGCGTACTTGTAAATAATAGAAATAAAATAAAATCTATCAGTTTCAGCGAAGACAAGAGAGAAACAGAATCGCAGTAACTTATTTTAGCGTTAAAATAAGAGCAGATCTAAACACGAAATTAAAAAAAAATGTGCAAAAAAGCTACGTTTTCTGACTTCGTTGGAGAACTTAATGAAAAGAATACATCGGCAAACGAATACCGATTCAAGAACGAGGAAAAAGGGAATTCTAAAACCACAAATCCGAAATCACGGCAATAAAGAAATGTTGAATTACAAAAACATCTATTTCGAAATATGGTTTAAACTGAAATCTGCTTATCGGGGCCAATAAGCATTCTCGGAAAGTCTATATTTAAGAAGTAATTATAAACCACACAATACATCGGAAAGGAACTATTTATTAAACATAAAACAACTATTCATTTCCTTGTATCATGAAAGAATTATTTTTATAATTGAGCTTCAAAAAGATAATTTAACAAAGACAGGGTGAAATGCGTAGATAGGAAAATATTGATTAAGTGACGTAATTTAAAAGGTAAGTGTTTCTATGGATGGCTGATAGAATAACGGTAAGCATACTTCACAGTTGTGATGTGACAAAATCGCATAACAAAAGCAAAACGCGAACAAAGAAAATAAAAATATAGATCACTCGATATATATGCTCTCTTTACAATTCAGTTATGGTGTACTTGTTCTTTAGAGAATATTTTATATGGATACACTTTAAAATTATGATTTCAATAAATTGACTGTAACTTCGGTATTAAGTTATTTCATACCTTCCAATTTGGCATTTCATTTTTGTTTTGTTTTTGTGTGTGTGGTTGTAATATACAAATTGTAAGGGTACTCGTCTTGATAAGTTGGACTTTTTTCTAGTTTGATTTTTACTGTGAGTCTTTTTGTGTATTTATTTTTAGCCATTCACCACACATAGGGGGAGGGTTTGGATCCAAGAAAACGAGTTTAACCCCTCCGGAATTTTTGCGCCT
>MJUU01015291.1:0-17812 GCA_002080025.1 Modiolus philippinarum | reverse complement strand
AATGTTGCAGATAAATTTTTTATCAATTTCATCATATAATTTTTCATAAATTTTTCATCATTTTGTCATCAATTTTGGGAGAAATGTTGAGTTGTAGTCGACCAATGGCTGTTAAAATACCAAATCATGATCTAATTCATGCAACATTGTCATATACAACACAAATTTTGCATGTTCTGGATATTTTTATGCGAACATAGACCAAAAACCAGCAATTTTAGGGAAAATTTGTTGGGGTAGGGGTAAGATTTTCGGTTTTTAGGGTCACATATAACACTCCTTGTTTTTCCAAACAATGTTTTAAGACAACTTATGTATTACTTAGAATATATATAATTAGCATATCTGAAGATATATTCTACACATTCGACATATATTGCGATTTAACGATGAATTACGGAGTAATCTGAAATGTTGAAAAATTCCATTTTTTATCAATTTTTGGAGAAATATTGAGTTTAATTCCAGGGACTGACAATACACGAGCAGCATTTTAGCGAATAACTAAATATCGGAGTACTTTTCCTTTGAACAGAAGGACATTCCGACTACTCATGTCTTTTCAGTGCAGATCAAATCCAAAACAATTTGAATTAATAAACGGAAAGATGCATGGAATGATAGTGAAAAGATATCCAATAAGATCTAAATGAAAATCCGAAATTAGCAATGATAGAGCTATCCATTGAGAATGATCCTTGTTCTTAAGCTGTTATAGTAACTAAATACCGAAATTACTGTGATTAATTTTCTGCATATGCACATTTCGACAACTTATGTCTCTTCAGTGCAGATAAAATCTAAAAATTTGGAAGACCATAAAATCAAATATGTTAAAAAGCTGATAGATACTCCTTAGTTTCAATAGAGTTTGCAAAACTTAAGATATTACAAGGTTCCAAATAGAATCGGCTTTCGGGTCAGCACCGAAGTACTGACTGATGGGCTGGTGAATACCCTCGGGGACTAACAGTCCACCAGCAGAGGCATTGACCCAGTTTATTTTCTGCATATGCGCATTTCGACAACTTATGTCTCTTCAGTGCAGATAAAATCTATACGTTTGGAAGACCATAAACCCAAAGATGTTCAAAAACTGATAAAGAACATTTAACCAATATGATTTAAATGTAAAGCCAAAATCATCTAAGTACAGAGCTTTGCACTCCTTAGTTTCAATAGAATTTACAAAACTTTAGATATTACAAGGTTCAAAATAGAATCGGCTTTCGGGTCAGCACCGAAGTACTGACTACTGGGCTGGTGAATACCCTCGGGGACTAACAGTCCACCAGCAGAGGCATCGACCCAATGGTAACAAATAACTAAATACCGAAATTACTGTGAATTTATTTCTCAAAAAAAGACAGACTCGCTAAGGTTCGCATGGAATGTCTAATTTACTCACAGAAGGGCAGACATGCTGGAGTCGCATGAAAATCTTTATATCCTGCCCATACCAATTTCTCAAAATTTCAAGTGGCAGTGGGGTAGACGGAATATAAAATGGAAAGCATGAACACGAACCATTGAAGACAAACTGAGTAGAATAACACCACAAACTATACAGTTTGAACACCCTTTTTCATATTTCTCATAGAAGAGCAGACTCGTCAGGATTCGTATAGAAGGCTAAATTTCGTGCCCCTACCCATTTTTTCTATTTTCCACTGGCAGTGAAAATTTGTTGTCCCTCCTTTTTATCGGTAATTTGTATGAATTTCCTTTGATCTGCATTTCCAGGTATTCTCGGTATCACTGAACAGGCTGTGAGATAGAAAATAACGGGTCACTGTGAAGGCGTCACGCGCGGTTTGCTATGCTGACGTCATTTTTGGTACTACATATCGTGTTCATACGCGTAATACGTTGAATGAAGAATACATATAAATTATTGCAATAAACAATAAATTGGCTGTGATTAAATATAAATTTCAATTTATTTCAATTTCTTGTAGAGTTTTATTTTTCATTTTGTGAATTACCGATAAAAGGAATATAGGATATTTTGTTTTTGATACGGACTTTATCACGGCGTAACGCATCAAGCTCGCCCTAGCGTGCTCACTTGATACTGGCCGTCATAAAGTCCGTATCAAAAACAAAATGTCCTATATTCCATATAATTATATCTTTAGTTTTCAACATATGATTTGTTTTAATTAACTTGTTCTCATTTAGATATTGTTGAAATATTGCTCAATTAACGGCGGATAAAATTGGTGAAATGATCTCCACAGCTGAAATGGCAAAATTTGTATAATATGCGTTTTTTTACGAAAGGATATGGAGTAAATGAACATGAGACCCATATGTTAACTCCAACTGCAATAAAGTAATGAACTGTATGGCCATTTCGGAAATTAATTGCTCATAAGCAGCACTAGAACCCAAACATAGGAAATCCATAATTTCAAAAAATGTTTAAAATGCATAAAACCAAACCAAATCCGAATAATCAGTTATTTTAAATAAAGCTAAGGACAAAACTACGATGGAAGGAGTTAAACCTTAGGTTTTAGAATTTACATAAATGTAGATAATTTAACAAAGTGTAAACATGAGATATTATCTCATGTACAAGTACACCATATCTCAGAAAAATTAAGAGCATACATCATATATTATATGAATATGAATAAAAGTTTGTGATAACGACCAACATTATATTGCTTGATCCTAAGTACAAGAGTTGTTCACACAAAAAAGTTAAGTTTCACCTATTTGTTTTATATTCGGGAAAAAACTTACATATGATTACAGATACATGACTGCTCGAATATTTATACCAGTTAAGAGAAAAAAAAGGTCTCTTGATAACAAAAATTCAATTTAACGAATTTCAGTCGCATGTAGCATATATTTTATCGAATTAAGTATGTCGGATAGACTTCTCTATTGAAAAAAAAGGATTCCTTAGGCATTGTATTATGTCCTGTTTATTTATAGCTTTTCCTTATATATAATGTTTTGTTTTACTTAAATAATTTTCCTCTTCAATTAAGTGTTTTTGTTTTACATAATGTAATGTGTCGAGCTGTCTATTATATTGTGCGTATTTATGATCTTGGGTTCGATCCAGGTTGCATCCTAGATAGGTTTATGTTGTTAACGTAACCCCGACTTCAATCTGTTCTTTTCACCAAAGTGCGCATCCGCCAATGCGCCGTAACTTGTCCAAAGATGAAGATCAACAATAGATCTAATGCGCCTCTCATAAACGCATCCGCTTACGGGAAACTTAATTTACTAATTAAATCACCGTCTACTTTAATATGACAACCCAAAGCCTGATACAAGCTGCCGGTTATACATATAAAGTGACAATCCGCAATTATATTCCCCAGTTACCTTTGTTATCTTTGTACACTTTGATCTTCACTCTATAAATTTCGGAACTTGAATGAAGCCATCACATCGCTTATATATGATGGGCGAGTCTATTAAAACAATAAAATAGGGGTGTTGGTCTGGTCTATCTTAACAATAACGAGGGATGTTAGGTCATTTAAATACACTTAACAGAAAATCAATACAGTTATCGTATGTCAAATTACAGGTACAGAAGCAGATATTAACCTTATCGTGTGACCTAAAACTGGGACAAATATTTAATGCATGTTCCTATTTATAACTTTTAGAATATTTCAGAATATACAAATCAATTTCCGTCACATTACCCACGCCTCCGAGTATATGAGTCCCGCATATTTATTAAATTTCAATTGCTTTACATAATGCTGAGAAACATAAAAAATCCTATGGTCATGTTTCAAACCCATACTCGTACAACGTTTTAAAGAACGCTAACCACTGGACATGGATTTCAAATAAACCATGAACAGGTTATTATAACTTCATAACAACAATTGAAAACAAGAATTCTGAAGCGACCGTAGAAAAATATCTACCACCATGTCCACGTTCCCTTCAGCATATGCTACAGCAATCTATGAAATCGGAGTATGTGAATGTCCTGACAATTTTTTTTCTAATTCTCTCTTTTTTTTTAAGTTTCCCTACTGACGTCTGATTTTTGTATGTCACACCAAAGAAGAATTTTTGGGTCCGTAACAAATTTAGCCTCAACATCGGCTCCTAGGAACCGATGAGGGGTCTTTTACGTGCACAGGTTGTGACGGACCTGAACACGGGGCCTCGGTTTATAGTCTCATCCGAAGGACTTCAAAGAGAGAAAAGAATAGACAATATACAAAACACAAGATTTATTAGAAGATTACGGAACTCTCCCTGAGTCGGACCAATTAAATGGTCAAATTAATAACACTGAGTTGGATCGATCAAATGTTCACCTCGACACTCTACTCAAACACAGTTTCCTCTTCCGTCATTTCAACAACTGTGCACCCGCCTTCCATAAAGGTTTTGGTTGTCCTCTTCAAATGTCTATACTTTATTTTGTCGGTCTGAACACCACGATTATCAAATTTCGCTCTTTTCTCTGGCACAACGATTTCCGATTCTATCGGGATGCTCACAATCGGTCTGATGGGATCAGTTGTCGTAGTGGTTTCAGTTGAATTGCCTGATGTGCGTGCCAAAGTAAATATAAACAGCTGCCAAGATTTTTGTTGAGGAGGTAATTGCAAGGTTTGGCATTCCGACGACCGTCCATTCTGACCAAGGGCGTCATTTTGAAGGACATCTCTTTAAAGAGATGTGCGCTCTCTTAAACATTCTTGCCAAACACTGTTTGCGCTTCCATATTCTCCATTGCAAATGCCTCTGCCCACTTTGTGAAGTAGTCTTGTACTACTAGTATGTATCGATTTCCGTTCTTTGTTGGAGGAAAGGGTCCCATTATGTCCAATGATATCCTTTCCATGGGACAACCACTACCTTCTATCTGCATAGGCGCCCTTTTCGTTTTAAGTGGTTTCTTTCTCCCCATACAAAACTCGCACACAGCAACATACTGTCTCATATCTCGCTGCAACCCCGGCCAATAGAAGGTTTGTCGAACTCTCGACAAGGTCTTTTTAATCCCTAAATGTCCTGACGTCTTGGAGTCATGACATGATTGCAATACTCTTCTGCGTTCGGTATAAGGTAAAACAATCTGGCTTACAGTGATCTTTCCAACTTTCAATAACCTGTATAGCAAATCATTGTGGACCTCCAATTCCCCTATCACGTTCCAAAGAGCCTTTACAACCTTACTTTCTGATTTTATTGACGCGTACGATGGCTTATTTCCATCTCTTATCCATTCATTGACTTTCTGTAAATCATCATCATTTCTTTGAACGTCTTCTATGCTCATCGTGTCATCGGCCTTTGTGTTGGTATTAACTGTCTTTACAGAAGGCGCTTTTGAATTGTCATCGTTGTTATCGATCATTCCGCACTGTTGGCATGGTAATCTGCTCATAACATCCGCATTTATATACCTGGAACCCTTTCTGTGGTGGATATCAAAGTCGTAAGTGCTCAGCAATTCTACCCATCTCGCTGTCTGTCCTTCGGGATTCTTAAAATTATAAAGCCAACGCAATGCACTATGGTCTGTGCGAACCAAGAAGTTGTGACCGTACAAGTAATGTCGGAAATGCTTAACAAAAAATACCAGCGCAAGCAGTTCCCTCCTCGTCACACAATATCTGCGTTCAGACTTTGTCAAAGAACGACTAGCGTAAGCCACTACCTTTTCTTTTCCATCATATTTCTGGCTCAATACAGCACCTATCTCGTAACCAGAAGCATCTGTATCGAGTATGAACCTTCTCTTCATATCTGGATGAACTAAGATTGGTGATGAGGTCAGCAATGTCTTTAATTGTTGAAATGCCTCACTGCATTCTTGTGTCCATTTGAACACTCTCCCCTTTTCGGTCAGTCTATGTAACGATTTGGCAACTATAGATTGATTGATTAATTAGTTAGAGTTTAACGTCCAATAAGCAATATTTCAGCTATATCAGGACGAGAACGAGTTAATCAATTCAAAAATTGAAAGTATCAGAAGAAAGAAATAAAGGTGGAATGGACAACCTGGGCAACGACTTTTGACTGCCACTGGAAAATTGGAGAAATGGGTAGGGGCAGGAAATTTAGCCTTCCATACGACACCCAGTGCGTCTGCTCTCTTTAGAGAAATATAGAAGGGGTCTTTATACAGCAGGCAACTATAGAAAAGTCTTTAATAAATTTCCTATAGTACGCGCAGAATCCGACGAACGATCTCACATCTGTTACACACGTTGGTACAGGCCAATCTTTAATGGCTTTGACTTTTCCCGGATCCGTTTTAATTCCTCCTTCTGAGATTATATACCCCAAGAATAATATTTCCTTCTTAAACAAATTACACTTTTTGGGTTTCAGTTTAAATCCGACTTGGCTTATCATTCCAAAAACTTCCTGCAGATTACATAATGTCTCATCAAAAGTAGATCAAAATACGATTACATCGTCTATGTATATTAAACAGGTAACCCAATGCAACCCCGACAAGACTGATTCCATTAAGCGTTCGTAAGTAGCTCCACTATTACACAAGCCAAAAGGCATTACATTGAATTCAAACAGGCCTCCCCGGCACCTGGATCGGTTTTCAGGGGCTCCGGCTACAGAGCTGCCGGGCGCGTCCCCAGTTGGTGGATAGGGGAATGCCCTGTCTATGCGGGGTAGTCAGGTCATAATACGGAAAGCCTGACCGCGAACCATTGTAGCCGAACTGTTTGGAGAAACGCCACGCTCCAAGCAGTATAAAGACCCCTTCTATATTTCTCTAAAGAGAGCAGACGCACTGGGTGTCGTATGGAAGGCTAAATTTCCTGCCCTACCCATTTCTCCAATTTTCCAGTGGCAATCAAAAGTCGTTATCCCGGTTGTCCCTTCCACCTTTATTTCTTTCTTCTTTTACTTGCAAATTTTTGCATTGATTAACTTCTTCTCGTCCTGATATAGCTGAAATATTGCTCATTGGACGTTAAACTCTAAATAATCAATCAATCAAACAGGCCTCTTCTCGTTGCAAATGCAGTCTTGTTTTTATCACCCGATTCCATTTCTACCTGCCAATAACCAGTACACATGTCCAGTCCACAGAACCACTTTGCTCCTGACAGTTTGTCTATCGAATCATCCACCCTGGGAAGGGGGTATGCATCTTTGATAGTTACTTTATTTAGCGGTCTGTAGTCGATACAGAACCGCAGGGTTCCGTCTTTCTTCTTGGCCAATACCACCCCTGAAGACCATGGACCATGAGATTTTTGGATTACACCTCTTTCCAACATAGCTTCCACTTCGCTATCTATTTTGTCTGCTAGGTTTGGTGGAAATCGTCGAGGCGGTTGCTTTATCGGTTCTGCTGCGTCTTTTGTCTTTATCTGATGTTTTACAACGTTCGTTCTCCCTAAATCTGTGTTATCTCTGGCAAATATCCCTTGGTATTTTAGCAACAAATCTTTTACCCGGCTTGCCTGTTCTTCTGTGAAATTTTCGCAAGCATCATTGTAAAGGTTACAAATATATTCTGGTAAGTCTCCACTATCTTTTTCTTTAGCACGATCCGTGCTCTCCGTGAAAACCTCATCCACTTGACTCAATGTCCCTACAATGGTTCCTTTCCTTACTTCTTGTGGATATGTATTAGTATTCATCATTCTAACTGGAACGCAATCGTAAACGGCCACCAGCGTCCGTCCCACTAATGCGATGCCTTTCTCTGAAAACTTATTGTCGGGCTCAATGATAGCATTTACAGTCATGAGGGTAGAATTTTCTTTTAATTCTACACGACCATTACATATTATTTCTGACATTGGCGGAATGCTGATGGACTCAGACAAGGACACCCTGTAACACCCCAACGTTCCTTTAAGAAACAGTCGGCATGTCCTTTGCTTCAGATTCATGGTTTTCTTTGCAATATCAACTATTCCGTCATACCTCTGGAGGAAATCCAATCCTATAATACCTTGCACGCCCAAACTAGTGACTACTGTTTCAGCGGCATATGATATTCCATATATACAAAACGAATAACTTGCTTTTCCTTCTACTTTTAAGAGAGAACCCTCCGCCGCCTGATTGTTTTGCCTTATCGCAGAGAGCTGTGGTTTTCTATATCCATCAATCTTGTCAACAATGTCTTTTGACAATAACGTAACCGTGGCACCTGTGTCCACTAAAAGTTCGATTTGAACTCCATTTACTTCTATATCTACATACAAGCCCGATTCATTGCAATAACCGCTTCTTACTTTAGGTTCAGATTCTCGTACTTCCTGTTCTTTTTCCTGTTTATCCTTTGATTCAGACGCCCCATTAGTTTCGCGCCTCTGTGTATCGCTTGTCCGTTTCTCAACTTTACAGTCCCGCTGCAAATGCCCTGGTTTTCCACATTTGAAACATTTTAGGCGAGTTCGTCCTTTCTGGTCATCATCTCTATACTTTGACTCTCTTAGTCTCATATCCTTGATTTCCTCTCTCATCTGGTCGAGTGACTTATTAACCGTTTCCATAAATACCTTCAAATCAGGCGCACGCGCTTCATTATTCCTTTCGTCTTCCAAACTCACTGTTTTCCTTGCATACCCGCGCTCGGATCTTCTGTGCTTATCCGCTCTAGTGCAAGCTTCTATTTCCACAGCAAGACGTATTGCGTCATTCAGGTTTTGAAGTCTCGACTGCTGGATCCGCAAACGCATATCAAAATCAACCAGCGCGTCCAAAAAGAAATCTTTAGCTAGTGATTCCGTAACCTCCGATGACGCCGTTGGGTAAGCCATATACGTCAATCGACGAATGCTCTGATCAAGTTCAGGTATTGTTTCTGATGGTTTAAGTTTTCGGTCTCTTAGAGTAGCCCTATATAGTTCTGTCTGATTTACAGGTGAAAAACGTGCCTGTAAAGCATCCACCAGCTTCTTATAATCTTGTGAATCGCCGTTTTTTAAATTGCCTTAGACTCCCTGAGCTGCGCCTCGTAGCGATGCTGCCATGTATAGACCTTTTTCAGTATCTGTCCATCCGTTTATCGTGGATACTGATTCAAAATGAGCCTTAAAATCTATCCATGATCCGCTTCCGTCGTATGTAGCAGGTTTCATAAAACCGCCTTTACTAGTAATCTTTTCCTTTTTTAGAGTTTTGCTCTCCCGTTTTGTAGTATTCGTACCATAATCTGCGTCATTCTCCTGGTAGTTTTGCAAATACTCCTGGTCCGCGCTATACCTCAAATTCCGCTGATTTTGCCTTGCGCTTCCGCCTTTAAAACAAATCTAAGGACTGACATTTATAAATTGACCTGATGATATACCAGAATCTTTAGCGCGCAAGTCTCTGATAGTTGTTAAGTCGCTTAGAGAACGATCTAAATGTTGCGTTCGTGGTGTTGAGGACGTGCGTATAGAAGTTCTTATCGTTTGTATGTCACCTTCGAGTTTTCCAATTTCATCAGTTATACTTTTGAAATCGGAGTTCATTTTTATAAATAATTACACAACTCGATTAAACCCTATCCCGACGCTGCCGCCAGTTTTGTAACGTGTCGAGCTGTCTATTATATTGTGCGTATTTACGATCTTGGGTACGATCCAGGTTGCATCCTAGATAGGTTTATGTTGTTAACTTAACCCCGACTTCAATCTGTTCTTTTCACCAAAGTGCGCATCCGCCAATGCGCCGTAAATTGTCCAAAGATGAAGATCAGCAATAGATCTAATGCGCCTCTCATAAACGCATCCGCTTACGGGAAACTTAATTTACTAATTAAATCACTGTCTACTTTAATATGATAACCCAAATCCTGATACAAGCTGCCGGTTATACATATAAAGTGACAATCCGCAATTATATTCCCTAGTTACCTTTGTTATCTTTGTACACTTTGATCTTCACTCTATAAATTTCGGAACTTGAATAAAGCCATCACATCGCTTACATATGATGGTCGAGTCTATTAAAACAATAAAATAGGGGTGTTGGACTGGTCTATCGTAACAATAACGAGGGATGTTAGGTAATTTAAATACACTTAACAGAAAATCAATACAGTTATAGTATGTCAAATTACAGGTACAGAAGATCGTGTGACCTAAAACTGGGACAAATATTTAATGCATGTTCCTATTTATAACTTTTAGAATATTTAAGAATATTCAAAACAATTTCCGTCAGAATAGGTAGGAAATTCATAAAAGGAAATATCTTTTCTTATTAAATTCTTGTTTTTCGAAGGTGATTGTGACCAGCTTTTAATTTTAGTTTCTTTCCGGACAATTTTAGTTGTATTATATATATTTATGATATTGCAGACAAAAATGGCTTCAAGACGAAGAACATAAGTAAAATCGTTGTTCCATTCCTTGGTTTAATCATATAATTGTAGAGACTTTGTCTCATGTGCATTTACTCCTTACCCTTTCATGGTTAATTGTTTTTGTAGAAATGTCATGGAACTGGCTCTATGAGTATTATGGCGACACTTGAGAAAACAGTCGTTACTACTTTGTTGTGATCTTTGGCAATGTATAATATAACTGTTTTAGCTTATGGGTGGTCCATAATGCCCTAGATCATGCATAACCAGGTCATGCTTGCCAACAATTCTACTCCAAACCATTCTTCACTGCCTTTTACTGTCATTAAAAGACAGAAAATAAGAACACAAATAAAATTTACTGAAATTGTCATCTTCGTCTGCTATTGTTAGGCATACGTTGTTATACAATGTTAAGATAATATGAAAAACGCAAATTCAATAAAAATTTCGGTATATAATTTTGTCACATTATTTTTAACAACTTTTATATATTTTATCGATATCGTTGCACAATCTTCTAGACTTTATATATATATATATAGCGAGATCCATCAATCACGGGGATAAATGGGTAGGGAGAGGAAATTTACCAGCCAATCTCCAGTCTGTACACCCTTCCGAGGAAGTGGTATTTCGGCAGCGTTTTCCATTTTTAGATACGAGTTGCACTGACGAGATGTAAATTCATCGAAATAGGGCCATATATGCAACAGTGAAATTCAAATGAAGTTTTGCGTGTCACTCAAATTGTAGTGGTCAAATTCCTCAGTGGAAAGATGTTCTCGATAATATCACATCCTAAGACTTTAACTCAGTTGGGCTTTGACTTCAGACGCATATATATATATATATAGTGTGTGTGTGTGTGTGTGTGTGTGTGTTTGTGTGTTTTATTTAGCTCACCTGCCCCAAAAAGTCAATTGCTATTAGTATGCGTGGGTGTCTTCTGTTTGCTTTTCACGTTTTTATTTCTCTCTGAAATTCCGCCAAAGGATGATGGTCAGAAAAAAGTAAAGGTTGTTAGTAGTATATATATATAGACGGTTCGTAAGTCGTAGTTGTCGAGTCGATGGTTGAGGTGCGTTACCAAAGCAACACAGCTTGAACACAAAGTGTTCCGACATGAAATATGATAAGGCTATGTTTAGAAGTTTCCAGCGCAACAACTTTTGTACTCTTTTTCCTACGTGTGTTATTTTCCCTTTTTCAATTTACGATAGTTTTCCTTTTAATGCAATCTCCTTTAGGATTATTATTTTATTTTTTTTTCTTTTTCATATTTAGATTACTTTTTTCGTATAATCTTCCTGTATAGCTCCATTCGGAATACCTTTTCCTGTCCAAAGGAAAGCGGGAAAACAAGACGTCACCTCAAACCTTCAAAGCGTTAACAACCTAAAAAGCATGTAATAACCAAGTGAAATCCGGTGACGGATCTAAATGACACGGATAATTGAATATATTTTGCATAAAAAACAAAATTATAATTTATCTCATCCAAATAAAGAAACAAGAAAACTAATAACGAAAATTATGTTCTGCAATTGAATAAATAAATATAATTATTCTGTGAAACAATGATTGTAAATGAATGAAAGTGTTGAAGATAAGGATTTTCTCACAAGCTAGGTCTCTCATAATCAATTTTTTACGTTTTAAATTGAAGATAATAGATCGTCTTCAGCACGTATTCTTTTTTTTTTTTCAGACCCGACCACCCCCTCACCAGACGAAATTGATGCTGATACAACATTTTAATAAATGATTTCAAACACATATCAGTCATGTCAGTTAAACATTTTTCTGGCGAGGATGTGCACGTATGTTTATTTTGTAAAAACACGTACGCAAAAGTACCGGAAACTGATTATGCGAAGAAACCCGTCTTTGGTTTGGACATTCTAAAGCTACTTAACGTTATATATTATATAAAACGGCAATCCCGTTTATTGAAACTGGGACGTGTTTCGACCAATTTAAATACTACTGGCCTCTCACTTATACTGCCGATGTCTACTGAAATACTTGAAGACTCTTTACCAAACCCTTCGGGGAGTTTTGAGTTTGATTTTTCTTCCGTAGTGCGACAGTGTTTTACCAGCAGACTAGATTCCTTGAGCTATTCCTTGAGCTAGTTAGAGGAGAGCACCCTTTGACCCTTCTTTCAAAATTACGTTTTGTCATATGCTTTTTCTGTTCCAAGATAGTGGTCATTGAGTTAGAAGTCTACCTGTATTGGGATTTATTCGCATGTGTATTATACTATAGGGACACGGGATGGAGAAAGGGGGGTTTGGGTACCCATAAAACGGTTTAACCCTACCACTGGCTTTTACTAGTGCCGGTACCAAGTCCGGCTATCCTGAGTTCCTATCGTTATTTATGTTTGTCTCTTGTTTTCGTTATTGTTTTTCAGTTTGCTTGTAAATTGTGGCATGTGATTTTAGTTGTTGGTCATTGTAGGTGTTTGCTGTAATCCTGTTTTTGTAACTACATAGTTTTAATCATATTTATTTTTTTTTTGGTATTTGACAGGGCAGAAAAGGTTAGTTTCCGAATCTTGTCCTTTTGGCAATTGATTAGGTCTTTTTTTATCCTTGTTTATAGTGCCAACATCTCACTATTTTATAATGGTTGGTTTCCTATGGCGGATTTCCCGGATGATTAACGTATTTTATTTGCAATTCTTCAATGAGCATACTAATATTCCTCTAGTAATAAGCTTCTATAGAATTATATTGTATACCAATTTGTACTGCCTGAAGGGGTTTACTTTGATACTCCAGAGATGACAAATTGGTATACAATAGAATATTATAGAAGCTTGATTGTCTTGACGAACAGACAAAAGACAGGAGTTTAGAAGGAGTTTTTCAGGTGTTACCAGAGGAATAATGGTATGTTCATTGAAGAATTGCTAATAAAATATGTTAATCATCCTGGGATTCCGCCATAAGATCAACTTAATTGGTGCACTGTGTTGGTCTTTGTGTTGTATCCAGTAGCTTAGGACACTAATGCTTTTGACGGGCAACGGTTCGCGTTGATTGTAAGGGTGTTTTGAAAGTTAATTTTTTGCTTGTTGACGATATCGCATCCATGGGCTATTATTAGACAATAATATGACATTGTTTGACTATTAGCAATGAATCCCACCCTAACCGGTGCTACTGCAAGAATAAAAGTGTTGTTTCATTACTTGATCTTGTCTCATGTGCATTTACTCCATATCACACTGGTCAACGCGTTATCAGCAATGTCGGTTGTTATCGGCAATTTCGTTTGTTATCGGCAATTCGGTGAGCACCAATTTTGACAGGTTAGTAGATTATCTTAATAACATCTGTATGGAGAGGACAGGTAAGAATAACAGGGTTTCTATGAGTAAGAATTGATACAGGTCATTAATCAATTGCCAGTTAATCTTATTAAAGTATTGTAAGCTTTAATATCCTTTTCAGGGCGAAATTAGTTAAATTTTGCACGTTTCTGTCCAATAACCATTTCTCTATACGACACTCATAATTAAAAGTAGTATATTTATATAACATTTGTAAATGCGTATAATTCGACATCGCTAGAATTTTACAAAGAACTGATATTGAGAGTGAAAACTGCATTTAAGATGTCATCGGGAAACCGGTTGAATAGTACCATTTGTTATCGAATATCTCGGTTTACGTTATCGTAAAAAAAATAGGTTGTCAATGATTAATGAAATGCAACAAATTACTGAAATATTGGTATTTTATTTCTTTAATTTGACCAATCTAACATTACTAAGTGACTGAGGTTTGACTGTTATCTGTCGTTTTTGTTTTTGTTTTTTGTTTTTTGTTTTGTTTTGTTTTTGTTTTTTTTCGTGTCAAGTGTTATGCATATGATCATCATGCTTATACTGTTCAAACATAGAAAACGATGAAAACGTTGTTAAATTTTCATCTTAGTTATAGCAATACACTCCCGACATGAACATAGTGAATATCTATAACTGATTGATTACCTTACACACGTGGGGTTATTTATTGCAGTGATTTCTCACAAATAACATTCTTGAACATAACATATGCAGTAAACACAGAAAGTATTTGGTAGTTGTTTTTTTTTTATTTTTGTACACTATAAATTTCTCCTCGCGACCATACAGCATCTAAGGGATGGATAACTCATTCAAATACCAAAAATGAGTTATAGAAGTTTCTTAACATGCCATGTCGCTTATTCACCTTTATGGTTATATAAGGAATAATTTTAACGAAATGTGTATGAAAGAACTCGATATGGAAATTCACTGTCACCTGATTATCAGTGATAATCTGCCACATAGACTTTGGGATGCGTGATACTATCTGCTCAGTGGAGGCTACTGGCTACGTCCATATAAAACTCGATAAATGTCCAAATATTTATTGTTTGCAACAGCAAATCAATTCCAAAACAATTAAAAAGTTGAATAATAAAACAGTCCAAAAAATGTAACAAATGCCAATATAAAATATTCCTGTTAGATTGTTCCGAACAGAATATAGCGTGCGCTTACTTTGGAGTTTCCAAAAGAAGTCCCTGAACAACAAAATTACCAAGCTTAAATACCAAAGTTTGTAACCAACAACAAACTTTTGTTGAGGTTACTTTATATACAAAAGTTGAATAATAGTATTGAACACTATTTCAAACTTCTCGACTAATAGATTTCAAACAAATAAAATTGACCACTTTACACAAAAATTGTATAACGCTTAACTGTTTAAATTCCTACAATATGAACTATATTTGATATAGGATTAATATCATTAAATTTATTTAAACGAACCATTGAATGAAATAAAAATTTATCTTAAACATCGAAAATAAGTTAAATAAAATCAAACATTCTGTGTAACACTTAACTTAAAAATATAATAAATTTATTGTATCCCAATAATATCAAAATCATAAGTTTGAAAGACTAAAAGATTTGTCACTCCAAAAACCAGAAAATTATTGTCTGACAGTTACACTATCCATAAACTCTGAGTTTATTCCAGCGATAAAATACGTATGACTCACAGAATTGTTTGCACTATATTTGTCATAGAAATGCCTTGCGTCCGTGTGTTCGTCCGTCCTTCACACTTTCTTGTAAGCGCTCTCATGTCTACCAATTTTGACAAATTTTCATGAAATTTATACCACATGTTTATGCCACTAATACCTTTGTCAAGTTCGAAAATCAGCCTCGGTCAATATTTTTTGACGGCGTTATGGGACTTTGGCCAAAAAAACGACGTTTTAGCCAAAAAATTGACGTTGTAAGCAATCTCATGCCTACAAATTTTGACAGATTACTAATACCTTGGTAAAGTTTGAAACTCAGCCTTGGTAGATACTTTTTGACAGAGTTATGAGACTTTGACCAAAATTACGACTCCATTTTATCCAAAAATTGACTATAAGCGTTCTCATGCCTACAAATTTTGACGGATATTCATGAAATGTATACCAAATGTATATACCACTAATACCTTGGTTAAGTTCGAACATCAGCCTTGGTCGAAATTTTTGGTATCCCTAATATTTAATTCTGGAACATCACCGAATGTTTGGAAATATTGCAATTTCATATACAGTATACTAGTATATTGCTTGACCGGCGTGAGACCCAGGAATTCTCTTCTTGTTCAAGAGTATGTGTGTGTGTGTGTGCGTGTGTGTTCAAGTGTTATTGCAACTCGAAATATAGTTCTAAGTCAGGAAATTCATTAAGCCATTGTGTGTCTTGTCTGTTTTCTAGTTAGTTCACTTTATGTCTATGGGAGTCTAGGATGATGTTTTTTTCGCTGAACTTGATTACTCTTTATTTAGGGGCCAACTCCGACCCGCCGTTGGGTGGGTGTGGGGTTTCCTCACTGTTCATTGAAGATCTTATGGTGGCTTTGAGTTGTTATTACTTCCCTTTGGGTCGTTGTCTCTTTGACACATTCCCCGTTTCCCTTCTTTTTCCTATTCTATATTTTTCTAAGGAGAGCATGTACTGGGACTCGTATAGAGTGCTAAATTTCCTGCCCCTACCCATTTTTTTTCTTTTTCAAAGTTTTGCCCCGATTGTCCCTTCCATCGTTATGTCATTTTATTCTTTCTTTTATTTTTATTCTCGTTCTGATATAGCTAAAATATTGCTCACTGCACGTCAAACTCTAACTAATCAATCAATCAATCCTTCAATCAAAATATAGCTTTACCTCTAAAAGGTAAATTGATGCACTTTATGCCAAGTACGAGTATACAGAAACCTCCCTAAAGTGTAAAGTATCATCATAGTGGTACTAGAATGAATTATAATGACTACTTAGGAGGCAAATATTATGTTTTCTTCATGTTTTTCCCACAATATCACTACAATTTTGTAAATGAAGATTGCTGTGAGACAGTTCGGGAAAGCATAAAAACGAACAAGTTAAAATTCTTGTCGAACTACCATAAAATGTCAAAGAATAAATATATACAAGTATTATGTCAAAACGAGAATATTTTTATTCTCGTTCTGATATAGCTAAAATATTGCTCACTGCACGTCAAACTCTAACTAATCAATCAATCAATCCTTCAATCAAAATATAGCTTTACCTCTAAAAGGTAAATTGATGCACTTTATGCCAAGTACGAGTATACAGAAACCTCCCTAAAGTGTAAATATGATTTATATAATAAATGGGAAGGGGCAGGAAATTTAGCCCTCTACACGAGACCAAAATTTATAATTAAAATACTTATATATTAAAAAAGTGTTGCAAAAAGAAGTATCATTAGAATTAAATAAAATTGAAGATAACAGGCCACAGATTGAACATTAAACACAAGTTTTTATATTGATACCTTTGGGGGTTTTGGTATCCAGAGTGAGTATAATTTGTTGTTCTAACTGTTGTCAGTATTGTCGTGAACTGTCAACCTGAGTGAGGACTGTTACGCTCATGTATTCCATGGAATGTTGGCGAAACCTGAAATGGTTACCAACGGGTGTGTCTTTTTTATCTGTAACGGATCGAAAATGCACAGCAAAGCGATCCTCTGGAGTCTGCAGTAATTTTTACTAATATATATTATTTGACACCGTCTATTTACTGTCAAAGTGGCAGTGGTTTACTAATATTAAACTTACGTTCAATATATCAGTCGCACGGGCACTTGGGTTCGTGCATAAATACAACGTCCATCGTCTCTGAAGTACAGGAATAAAGTGCGCTCGGGTATTGGGGAACAGTTCTCACTTCCGTTAACAGGTAACCGTCAGGGTTGAAAATACTGCCCTCCGACATTCCTCCCCATTGTGATTTTTTGGTAGTTGATGTAGGGTCTCGAAAGGCGTAGTACCAGTTTGTTGTCAGTCCAGGCTGATGATGACGGGTGTAGATTGAGTTCCTATCATGTTTATGATGTCTGTCAATTCCAATGTTGATATGTCCGAATTCAGAAGAATCCAATGGAAAGAGTTATGGAAAAGTATGATGTTGAAATACCCATCTTGTTGTATTCTCT
>MJUU01015288.1:193956-209515 GCA_002080025.1 Modiolus philippinarum | reverse complement strand
CTTCTCAGAAACTACCAGTCCAATTATAACCAAACTTAGTCACAATGGTCCTTAGATGGTCCCTTCTGAAAAAAGTATCCGATAGGTCCGTACCTAAACCAAGATGGCTGCCAGCGGGAACATGGTTTTCACATTGGACTCTATGGAAAAGGCATTCAAAGATCTTCTTCTCAGAGACTACCCGTCCAATTATAACCAAACTTAGTCACAATGGTCCTTAGATGGTCCTTTCAAAAAAAGGTATCAAGCAGGTCCGTACCTAATCCAAGACGGCCGCAAACGGGGAACATAGTTTTAACATTGGACACTATGGGAAAGACATTCAAAGATCTTCTTCTCAGAAACTGCTCGTCCAGTTATAACCAAACATAGTCACAATGGACCTTAGATGGTCCCTTCCAAAAAAGGTATCCGGCAGGTCTGTACCTCATCCAAGATGGCCGCCAGTGGAACATAGTTTTGACATTGGACCCTATGGAAAAGACATTCAAAGATCTTCTCAGAAACTACCAGTCCAATTATAACCAAACTTAGTCACAATGGCCCTTACATGGTCCCTTCCTAAAAAGGTATTTGGCAGGTCCATACCTCATCCAAGATGGCCGCCAACGGGAACATAGTTTTAACATTGGACCCTATGGAATATACATTCTACGATCCTCTTCTCAGAAACTACTAGTCCAATTAGAACCAAACTAAGCCACAATGGTCCCACAATGGTGCTTAGGTAGTCCCATCCAAAAAATGTATCTGGCAGGTCTGTGCCTCATCCAAGATGGCTTCCATCTGGAATATAGTTTTTACATTGGCCTTACTGATTTTAAGGGGAACCTCTGCCCAAATTTTTGAATTTTTATTTGAATTGTGGTCTGAATGTTTTAATTTCAGCAATATGTATTACCTTGATTATAAGGGGAACCCCTGCCCAATTTTTTTTTGAATAGTGTTCTGTTATGGGTTGTAATGGATGGTGGATCTTTGGGTTGTCATGGAAACCAAACAAGAATACTGTAATTTAAGAAAAGAAGGTATTCTACTAAATTTTATGTTTTGATTTTTCTATTGGAAATGCCTTTTATTGTGTCGCCTGCACGTAGAGCAGGATCGACACATAGGGATCACTATCCGTCGTCTTGCGTCCGTCTGTCTGTCTGTCCGTCTGTCTGTCCGTCTGTATGGCTCAAAAAATTTAAAGCATTATCCGCATCTCCTTCTAAACCGCTTGACATTTTTCAACCAAACTTGCAGGAATGCTCCAGTATATGTTGAAGATGTGCACCATGCATTTTGTTTTTCTTTAATTTGGTTTTTCCAGATTTTACCCTGTTTCTGGACTTTGTCATTTTAGCTTACTGGAGTCTTGATGGTACGTCTCCATTATCCTCAACTCCTCCTAAACCGCTTGGCACTTTTCAACCAAACTTGCAGGAATGCTTCAGTATATGTTGAAAATGTGCACCAACCATTTTGTTTTTCTTTAATTTTGTTTTTTTCAGATTTTACACTGTTTTTGGACTTTGTAATTTTAGCTTATTGGAGTCTTGAGGGTAAGTCTCCATTATCCGCAACTCCTCCTAAACCGCTTGGCACTTTTCAACCAAACTTGCAGGGATGCTTCAGTATATGTTGAAAATGTGCACCATGCATTTTGTTTTTCTTTAATATTGTTTTTTACAGATTTTACGCTGTTTTTGGACTTTGGCACTTTAGCTTACTGGAGTCTTGCGGGAACGTCTCCATTATCCGCAACTCCTCCTAAACCTCTTGGCACTTTTCAACCAAACTTGCAGGAATGCTTCAGTATATGTTGAAGATATGCACCATGTATTTTGTTTTTCTTTGATATTGTATTTTACAGATTTTACGCTGTTTTTGGACTTTGCCATTTTAGCTTACTGGAGTCTTGACGGTACGTCTCCATTATCCGCAACTCCTCTTAAACCGCATGTCACTTTTCCGCCAAACTAGCAGGAATGCTACAGTATATATTGAAGATGTGCACCATGCATTTTGTTTTTCTTTAATTTTGTTTTTTTAATAGATTTTAGGCTGTTTTGGGACTTTGTCATTTTAGTTTATTGGAGTCTAAGGATATGCCGCCATTATCCTCAACTCCTAATAAATGGCCTTTATTTTTCTATCAAACATGGAGGAATGCAAGCTTCTGTATATAATTAAGATGTGCAACTTGGACTTTGTAATTCTATTTTGAACACAAGAATTCTTAAATATATAGTGCAGGCGACACATGTGTTCCGTGGAACACCCATGCATTTTCTATGTCAGCCATGGTCCAGGTGAGCGATACACGCTCTTGAGAGCCTCTTGTTTTGTGAGCGTTCTTATTCAGTTCTGTACAAATAGATTACACCACAAGATCCCGTTCATTACCATATTTTATCCACTAGAGATAGTTAAATTTAAAAATTTTAATTGCGAGTTTTGCCGAGCATTTTAAAATTGTTAAACTTAACTATCGAGAGTGGATAAAAAATGGTAATAATCGGGATGAAGTGGTATATTCTTTTTCTCTAATGATCAATGATAAGCACCGATAATTGTTTTCCGAAAAGGTTTGGCGGGAAACAGCACGGGCATTATTCAACATGCGTTGAATAGAGAAAATTTATCTAACGGGTCAAAACTGGTTGTCTTCTTGTCTGCTCCCACTTACCTTGTACATTTTGTGTAAGGTTCAGTACTTGTTTTATGAAGACCTACCTCTTTGCAGCTAATTTCATTAGCTGATGCAATATTCCACTAAGATCCTACCTTTGATTTTTGAGATGATAATAAAGATACAAGACAATTAATGGCCTCAAATTTATCTGACACATATTGTTTCCGTATATGTGTTTAGTTATTCCAGATCTGAAGAACACGAACAGATATTATTTGTCTTTTCAGTGGTGTGTAGTATGTTATGCAACAAAAGATAAAATAAACCAATAGAATTTAATTTCAGGCTAAATACTATTATTTTAGATGCAGATGTAGAATAATGACCTATTTTGTTGATAGTCTGAAAGAACTTCCATCCCAGAAAAAATATAATATAAAACACAGATTTTTAGCAGAGTCTTTTCAATTTTACGCCCCACAGAAATTATTTCAGATTACGCAAAGTTTGGTTATAACATTTTTACTGATCGAATTAATTTCAGTTGTCCTATTATTTCCCTATTTCCATAAGTGGAATAATCCCTTCTTCTTCTGTGTATATTGATCTTTTTATGAAATAGCCTCTTAAGACGAGAACTTATTCGAAGTAAAAACATAGAAAACACTAAGATTTTATGAGATTTTTTATTTGGTACAGTAATGCAGCCCTGGGCATTTTGACAATCACTGTGGATAATAATTCCAATCACACTAGCATGCTTTGTAAGAGAAGATCAACACATAAGAGTGGTCAGCCATGTCTCCTGATATAAACAAATACGGAATTTAATTGGCAGTAAATGAGAGTTTACCAACCCACGAAATTGAAAATATACCGGAAAAGATTTCCGCTTTCGCTTTTGCTGACAAGCTAGTTCACTTTGGAAAGAGACACCTAAATTCTGTTAAATGTATTTTGTTCTCTATATTTCAGAAGCTAGTGAGACATTATCTATAATCAAAACAAAGAATTCTTCTTGTCAGCTGCAGATGAGAGAACATGAAGAATCCGTCCCATGTGATAAAACAGGTAAATAATGGATATGCACCACGTGCTGTAATGACGATGCCTGTAACGTAAACATTGGAACAAGATTACACTCATACATTTACCTTTCTGTGATTCTTGTTTGTTTAAACGTTATTTTGAAATGAAAGCTTTTTACTTCATTGTTACTATTGTAATTTATTTGTCTCAAAGTGGATTGTAAATAAGTTACCTGTTTCTTAGAGGTCATTTTAGAGACTTCATGATTGTACAAAAAATAATAGGAAGAAGAAAATGCACAATAGTCATGAATTCAAATGAATAATTAGATCCCCGTAGAAGAACCATTTTCAGATGCTTTCAAGTAAGGAAGTTTGAAATAGTCAACATTTATACTTTACACTACGCAATATATATTCACAAAATTTATACAGACTGCAATAACAACTAAAGACTCAGGGACTGTGCCTGATCGCGCGCTGACCTGACAAAATGCTGCTAAACCAAGTCTAACTTTAAGATAAAGTTTGGTTGAATTGGCTGTAGTGGTTTTAGAGAAGATAATCAAAATGTTCTTAATGTTGCCTTGTCTCCGGACTTTGTTTTAGTAATCTTGTTCTTTGTTCCTTCGGTATACCCTCAGGATCCAATGTTAAACTATGTTCAATGCTTTCGGCCATCTATTGTCACATCAATGAAATGAACAATCTTTGTACAGAAACTTCCAGACATCTTTCCAATTTAGTTTGACTAAATTTGCTATAATAATTTCAGAGAAGATGATGAAATAACTAAATACCGATGTTACTGTGAATTTATTTTCTGTATATGCGCATTTCGACAACTTATGTCTCTTCAGTGCAGATTAATTCTAAACGTTGGAATACCATTAACGCAAAAATGTTTAAAAACTGATAAAGAACAAACAACCAATATGATCGAAATGTAAAGCCAAAATCAGCTGAGGACAGAGCTTTGCATGAGGGAGATACTCATTAGTTTTTAACAAAATTTACAAAAATCTAGATATTGTAAGGTTCCAATAAGAATCGGCTTCCGGGTCCGCACCGAAGTACTGACTACTGGGCTGGTGAATACCCTCCACCAGCAGAGGTATCGACCCAGTGGTAACAAATAACTAAATACCGATTTACTGTGAATTTATTTTCTGCATATGCGCACTTCGACAACTGATTACTTTTACATAGGGTCCAATGATAATCTTTGTTTCCTATTGGCAGTCATGTTTTTCTTGGATCAAAACAAAATAATAAATTGTTGGTGAGGACCTTCTATTCATCATTCCTGAATAATTTAGTTGAATTGGTTCATTGGTTTCAGAGATGATCAAAAAGGATTTTCCTGTAGGGTCTTATCTACACCTAAGTTCTCCTTTGGCCACCATGTTTTCATCGAATAAGGATCTTCATAACATTAGTGTAATAGTTTGGAAAATTTACCTCATTAGTTCAAAGCACGTGATCATGATGAAAGGTTTTTCTTTAATATGTAAACAAAATAAAATGAAGAGTGCTGTGAGGCAGTTCGTGTAAGCATAAATCAACAAACAAGTTAAAATTCTTGTCGAACTGCGATAAAATATATACACATGTTAAACCATAACAATATGATTAAGAACAAGAAGACAGAGGTGGGGATTGGCCAAGATCATCAACATTGACGTTTTCAAAGGGCCGTGGAAAAGAAACAAAATGGCTGAGATATGAAGTGTTACGTCATAGTAATTTAATTTTAATTGGTTATGTCTGGTGTTAGAAAATGACATTAACAAATCAGATATCAACAGAGCTTTCAAACCATATATGCCTCAATGATAGTGGGACATGTTTCGTTAAGGGAGCAGGACTCCTCAGGAGCACCTGACGTCACGTCCGGTTTTCATTGGAGTTCACACTATGGTTGCCTTAGTTCTTAATGCCGTTTTTATAAATTTCTGTTCCTTGTGGCTGTCTCAAGTCATTGTTTTTTTTGTGTTCCCGTTTTTTGCCATGTCATCACTTTCCTTGTTCCTTCCGTATTCTAATACCGTTGGTTTAATTGAACTCTTACAGAAAGATGTTTGGAAATAAGGGGCCGTAGCCATATTTTAAAGCATTTTAATGAAATCATAGCGTTGAATTTACGTATACACTGAATGTCTTCCTTACAATAGCGTAATATTATACAATTATGGCCCGCTGTTAAGGGAAACAACCAGATTTGTCAACCCGAGGAGGGAGTTGTTTTATTATATTTTAAACAGTTTCATTAATTCCAAATCAAGAGGTCTTATTATGGTTTTAATCTCACAATATAATCTGCTTGTGATTTTTAGAATCTATAATGTTGTTTCTCTCTGTGACGTAATATCCGGGTTGTTCAGCGGGAAACAACAGGTTGTTCCCGCAGTGATGTCATATCGAGGTTGTTTGCTAAAACATCTGATTTATTTTGAAGTCAAATGATTGCTTTCATCCAATTAAATCTTATCTTACTTAGTAAAATATAATATTAATGTTTGTCATATTGTGATACTGTAAACAACGTATAATTGACTTGTACTTGACCACGCTTCCGTTTTCCGTCAGATTTTAATCTTTTTAAAACATTATAAATCTTTTCCATTACACCTTTGGTTTTATCCCTTATGAAACATGATAATTTTTTTCCCAAAGAACCTGCTTATTTTTCTCCGTAAATTCAACCTTCTCAACATTCAGACAACTTTTAAAAGGAAAATTTCGAAATATCCATGGATAAGCATTGCTTATGTTAAACATGAAAAAATCACTTCTGTCTCACATTATAATCAATATCCTCTCAGTATATTTTTCTTTTGGCTTAGAAAACCTCTGATTAAATTTTCCAAAATCATAAATATCTAAAATTCCGATATTTTTTAGACTAACTTGCGAACATCCTTAGAGTGGTAGCTTGAACCGGTTTAAGCAGTATTTATTTGTAGACGATTCATCATGAATGTTACACAATAAATCGTCCTTCAATGATAGTCTGGATGTTTCAAAATAACAAAATCTATGTAACAGTGAATTTAATTACATTTCGAAAATTTATGTTTCTTCAGTGCAGAACAAATCCAAACATTTCGAAATCCATTAACCCAAATATTTGTAAAAACTGGAAGAGAACAAATTACCAGTAGGATCTAAAAAGGGGAGCCAGAATCAGCTAAGGATGCAGCTATGCAGGTGGGAGATACTCATTAGGTGTAACAAAATTTTCTTGAATCTTGATATTGCAAGGTTTTATATAAATCCGGTTTTTGGGCCAGCATTAAAGTACTGGCAACTGGGTTGGTGGATACCGTCGGGGACTAGCAGTACACCAGCAGTGGCACCGGTTTAGTGTTAATAAGTAACAAAATACCGATGTTGCGGTGAATTTAATTACCGCATATGCGCATTTGGACAACTTACGTCTCTTCAGTGCAGATCAAATCAAACCATTTGAAAATTCATAAACCGAAATATATGTAAGAGCTGAAAGAGAACAAATTATCAGTAGAATAAAAAAAGGAAAGCCAAACGACTGAAGGAGCTCTGAAATCAAAATTATTGTTGGTGTTGAGACTACTACAAGGACAATTTGTATCATTTACAAAGCGCATAAATTAAAAAAAAATGTCCTTCAAAACTTAAAAATCCGTTGAACAAACTTATTCATAAATGATATAAATACAGCATTGTTGTTAAATCTTTACTTCTGGTTGCTGTTGGCAAAAATATTGATCAGCTCCTAAATGCTTTACACCATAGCAACTTTTCGTAGTGGCAGTATTTCGGATTGTACAGTATCATGTTCTTCTTTCATAATTGATGATGTTGTTATACGAAATCTATTTTGAAGTATTTCAATTGAAGTTTCATATGTAAGAAGGCTTGATATCATAGTCAACCAAAACATTTTGTTCTCAGCTAGCTGTCAGTAACTGCGAGCATTTGTCAGGACAGTGCCCTTGTGTACTGCCTTCTCATTTAATGTACTTCATTGTAAGGGTATTCGTCTTGATAAGTTGGACTTTTTTCATGCTTGATTTTTACTGTGAGTCTTTTTGTGTAATTATTTTTTAGCCATTCACCACACATAGGGGAGGCTTTGGATCCAAGAAAACGAGTTTAACCTCACTGCAATTTTTGCGTCTGTCCCAAGTCAGGAATATGTTGGTCATTGGCTTGTCCTTGTCTTCTTTAAAAAATTTAGTTTCTTGATATACGGGTTATTGGATGTAGTTTGTTTCCATTGTTTAATTCAGTTTTTACCTTTTGTAGACCATTTAGGGCTTGCTACATGGTGTGAGGTTCCTCACTGTATTACAGACCGTACGGTGACCCCTAGATGCTTTGTTTTGGGTTGTTTTAACCTCGAGAAGAGATGTTGTCTCTTTGAAATTTACCTCATTTCCTTTCTTTTTCATATTATATAAAAAAAAAAGACTGGGGCAAAAAAATACAGCGCTGTATGCAACACACAAAACTGATAATTGAACCTCTAACAGAAAAGAGATATCATGAGGTGTTCCGGAAAGGTAAACACGATCATGATGCATGTTTTATTATAAAATAAACAGAGTGAATGCTGAACCCTTATTTGCCAAATCAAACAAGTAAATTTATGATTTGAAAAATGAACTCGGATATAAATCTACACATAAAAATTAGATCCATCTGACCTGTACTGACTGACCTGGACGTAAAGACTATGCAAGTCTCATTCGCACACAATGCAAAATCATTAAGTTTTACATTCTAGGTTTCACGTATTGCTTTTCTTTTTTAAAGAAAGCAATTTGTTTTCAATTTTATATCAAGTAGAAGAGTTGTCATGCAGGAAATATTAGATTACACTTCAAGTTAAAAGTTTGTTTCCCACTGTATATATGTATTCATTAAGTCAGAAATCAAGGCAGTTTCGAAAATGGATGGAACTTTTATACAAATTTACTGTTTTTATTAAAATTCTTTAAAAAATACAAAGGCTTTATTCCGTGTATGGCACTCAGTGGATGTCGTTTGTACTGGATTTGGCCCCCTTTTTTCGTAATGGGTACTTCTTTTTTTTTACACCTTTTGGATTTTGGCTTTCCGTATCTTTTGATTCCAAAGCTGCTGATAAGAGGTTACTCCTTGAAACACGTGTACAGCATTACGAAATTGTAACTTGTATAGTTTTGTATCTTTAACTTAAGTTATTAAATGTATTTTCATGGTAGTAGTAATTTCAAAAGAAATAAAAATAATATGTAAAAGTGTTAGAATATTGAAGTGTGCTTGAAGCAAAGAATACATAATGTTGTGCATTTATGATGGAATTGGCTTCAAAAGAATGCACAAACTACTTTCTATTCTAATGATTATGATGATTCATGAAACTATCTATTAAACATCATAAAAAATGTATAACTATTAATATGATTTTTAAATTCATAATCTAGTACAGAAAGTAAGTTAGTTAACTCAAACAATTTTGGAAATTTGCAATCAACATTACATTTTTCTCTATAATAAAGTTCATGTGTAATAAATTATGTTCAGAACTGTCTGCATCTTAAATGTGTACACAGTCATAACAAGGAGCACTATGAAGATATAAAGTACAAGCGATTTGTAAATATCGTTTATATATTCATTTTCTATTATGCGTTTTCGCCGATGCAACCATGTTTTGTCAAAACAAAACGGAAAGATGAACAGACCAATCAAAATGAATATGATATACACGAGTGTATAATTTAATGACATAAAACTCTGTTCAGATATACTAGTATTATCTGTGCAGTTCAAATTAGTTATTGGTTGAAAACTGGTAATGTTTATATCAGCAAATGTTTGATTGATAGTAGATCTGTTAGCAAAGATGTCACTATCGTACGGAAGCAATGATGTATTTGATGCATTGTCCTTATCCGATGGCACTGGCACTACTACAAATACTAATGCTGTGAAAATGGAAAGAATAACATTTAAAAAGAACTGGAATAAAAATATTTTTTGAAGAAGTCTTATTTTCAACAAAAAGAGGTGTTTAATTCGAATAGCAAAACTTAGATTAAAGCTGACAAATATTGTCACAAATGTAACAAAAATCAATCGAGAACTGGTAAATGTATGATCGTAGACTGTAAATAGCGTCACTGCACTACATTGCAACATAGGAACCATTATCAAACAGGCGATTCGGTATCTGATACTCGTTTTCCTCAGATGAATTACTACCTTGATAATCATAATGCATGTCATTATGAAAGTAACAACGCAAATAAGAAAGAAGTAATACATAATCCAATCATTAACTCTCTGTTCCAGTTTTTTTAGGGCATCAATATTTGTTTGGTTTAGGTTCAAAGAATCGTTTAAGAGATTTTGTTCGTTCAGAAATCTGGAAAGTATATGTGTTACAGGACTCAGTAAAAATGAACAGCTCAAGCCCAAAGCCAAAATCAGTAAAATTATGCTAACAGTGAAATCTCGAGTTTTTCTTTTCTGAAAGTTGTCGGAGGAAAACATGTGTAAATAGTCTTTATTATGTGCAAAGTCATAAGATGAGTACCCATTGTCATTACGTAGATGAATATTTGCGCCATGCTCCATTAAAAATTTAATATTCCCCGCACTGTCATAATTTTCTTTCATAGACAGATCACGTGATGTATCAATAATAATATGTAAAGGAGTATTTCCACGATCATCTGGTTGATTGATATTTCCCTTATAAAGGAATTTTCTAAATGGCAGAAAAGACCAAGAAACATTCTGAATGGCGGTCCACCATGATATCGTATGCCGCTGTTCCTCTTGGCCATCGTCAAAATTAACAACCACATCTGACTGGTTTACCGAAGTAGCCGAACCGTTTTTAGATCTTGTAATGCTTAGATTTAAAAGCAAATCCGAAATGACTGGATTCTGAGCATAGTGTAAGGGTATTCTACCAAAGTGATCTACTGCATTCACATTAGCATTTATTTTTAAGAGAAATCTGACAGCTTCAACGTGATCATTTAATACTGCTAAATGAAGCGGTGTTAATCCGTTTTTGTTTTTCGAATTCACATCTTCAACCAGTGATTGTATTGGGAAGTGGTCCTGGCTTCTTCCAGTTTCAAGAGAATAATCATGTGTGTTGTTGTCTTTGGTGCAATAGTTTGGATGATTACCAAAAAGTAATTCTATCATGGTAGTGCCATCCACCTGGGTAGCATAATGCAGAGGCGTAAATCCATTACCTGTTAGTGAACTCATATTTTCTTTTTTCAGATTTCTTTGCACATAATCGACATCACCACGTAAAATTGCAGCATGAAATGGATGGTTTTTTGAGTCGAATTCTAATAACAGGTTGACAATATCCCGCTTCCTGGTGTGTAAGGCCCTAAGCATTGTAGAACTCGTTCCATAAATATCTACTAAGTTAACATCACAGTTGTTATTAAGCAATACCTTTAGGACTTTCTCATTGTCGTTTTGGACGCAAATAAAAGATGGAAATCTATGACGAGACATGTCTGCATGGTTTACATCGGCACCCCAATTTATCAACAGGGTCGCAATGTCATCTCTATCGGACTTTGCCGTTATTGAGAGCGGTGTTTCTCCTTTGCACGACAAACTATTAACGTCAGCTCCACTTGAATATATTGTTTTAATAATATCGACATTTCCACCTAGAACAGCAACCGGGAAAAACGGTTTAGTAAACGGACAACCCCAGTCCCTTGACAACAAATTCTGCATTTCACTGTTGGAAGCTTTCTCCCAAAAATATCGGAACAATCTGTAGCTACCAGTAGCTAACATCCAGTGAATGAATGTGCTTTGTTGTGGTGGTGAATGGATAACGTGTTTTATGGCAGCATTATTTTTGTCTAATTTATTATTCTTCTTTGCTTCAGTGTTTGTAGATTTCTTGCAACAAAAACAGCATTTCTTGTTACAAAAGCAGCAGGAGCATATAACAGCCAAACGAGATTTTACATGCAATATTCTTTTATCGATGCGTCTCTCTGTACTGACCTTTTTCATGAGCGTGCTTGTTGCTGTTTTCTTTCTACTGCTTACTTTCATCCCAAAATATTCTACGAAGCTTTCGTTTTTAATGACATGGCTTAGTAATACGTTTGAAAATCTACCTGCTTTACACTCGGTCAGTAGTCTCTCAGTTATGACTTCGAATTGGTCTCGGTTTATTACCATGACATTGTCATCATCCTCAGGCAACTTGGAATCAATGCGAACTCTGTCACGTATCATTTCAATTTCACAACATGAGAACATTACATCAGGATTTAATTGTGCGAAGTTGGCGCTAATAGATTCAAGAAACGCATCATGAATGAAGCGAAAATGCCCATTGTCATGGGTAACGTAGGTTCCAACTGCAGTTAGTAAGCTCTCCTCTATTACCTTTCTTGAGACGTTACTGTTTAGGCCACATGCTTCAGCCACAATGCTAAATTTTTCATGTTTCTGTAAATTAACATTAAAGAAATCTTTCCCGATCCCATTAAACAACATACAGAAAACCAAAGAACAATAAACTTGCTTATTTTCAGTCCTTAATTTTCTAAGTTCAATTTCTAAAACAGAAAAAGGCTCCTTAAATATCTTAGCAATATTTGTTAGCCTTTCTTCACTTGATGAAACAATCTTACAAAGCAAAGGAAATGCGTAATCTAGAGTACATGCTTGATCTATGTCGATTTGTGCAATTTGGCCTTCCATATGTTTTAGCTTTAAATGTTTTATTAATATCTGCTGTTTTTCCTCTTTCGACAAGGCAATAATATGATCTTCTAAATCAATAATATTTTTGGTTATAAACAATGAACAGGAGCTGAATTTCTTGTCGTTAACTACTTGTTTCCGAAGAGTGAACAGTAATTTCATTTTTCCCGGGTTCCTATTTAGACAGTGCTGAATTTTTGTATCAATTCTTTCCCAATTTTCTAAAAGCATTGGACTCACAGAGTATTTTCCTAGCACGTCGTCAATCAAAAATATTTGCTTGGAATCTTCATCTCTATATTCAATAATTTTATCAGGAGAATCGACGGGAATAACTTGATATCTCTCTTTGAATTTTAATTTCAAAACAACGTGTCTCATTGCAGCGGTTTTTCCCGAACCAGAACTGCCCACAACTGTGATGAAATTTTTCTCCTGTATTTCCTTCAACACTTTCGTTGTACCTTTCGTTTCAACGAAGACAGCATCTTCTTTTATCCAAGTATCTTCTAACTGTCTTGCCATTTCTAAAATCAAGAAAATGCAAACTCAAAGTAGGTCTATTGTATAGGTACAAATGACTAATCGAAGGTGATTTTTAACAACTTTAATGTCACGTCTTCCGAACAATGAAAATCTTTAACGATCGATTTATTATAATTATTTCTCTAGTTAGGAAAATTCTAGTTTAAGTGTTTTGTTGTTTCAAAACTATTATTCATGCGTACATACATTTGACTGTGTTAGAACATAGTCAACAGATAATTTTGAACTTCAAAAATTGATAGGTCAGTCCGCTAAATTTGGAATAAAAAGGATTTCAAATTTTCGCGAGAACCGAGCCCCTCTAGATATATATTGACATATTCCATTAGACTATCATGAAGGGATATATATTTAGTTTTCTTACGATGGATTAAATCGAATTTCGAACAGAAATGGAACTATAATTATGAAAATCCGAAAAAATTTGAAAATCTGACACAGTGTCATAAACGTGACGACTGACCCACCATCGGTAAACAGAATTAAAGAAACTGGAATCAGCTCATTGGTCTGTGTTTTCTATGCTAAATAGTTATCCCAGATTTAAATCAATGGATTTGAAAAAAAGTTTTCGTACAGGAACTTACATGAGTCCTAGCACGTGACTATTACATCGACAATCATATACCGTAGCAAAAAAGGTACAATAGTAGAGCGGCGGATATGTAAAAAGTCGCTTATTTAACGAGTTTAAATTACCCAAAAGCCCCATGGAATTTTATTGCTTAATATCATTTATCAACATCTCAACTCTCAGAAAATGTCTGTCGTCGCGTTAAATTATGGTCCATATGACGTAAAAATGGCGACTTTTGACGTTATCCTGCTCTTCAATATACACACGGGACGGCTTTGAACGAAATTTTATTGAATTCACCAGTTATTCTTGAAACTCAATAAAAAAGAAACAAAAATCAAGCAATAGTGTACTTAATTATGCATCAATACACCCTTGTAAGTTCAAACATAGCAAAGTAAGACCGTTTACAAACTTGGTAAAATTAAGCATTAAAATTGGTGTTTTTTAGCACCTAACTTTTAATCTTTTACATATTTGTTAATTGTGTCTCATAACTGATTTGGCAATCGTTTCACGTAACTATTGGCGTATTTGTTTCAAGAATACATTATTTCTCCACGTTAGATTTTTTATCAAAAGATGTGTTTTGCAAGTATTTTCTTCTTGTATTTAAACAGTGTTGTACCGATTTGGTCATGATTTTATAATTTATCCTTTACAAGGCAGTCTGTTTTGAATGATATTTCAACCATATTTCTATGTGTTTGGTGTATGTTTGACATAAGCACCATTCTAAAAATACGTGACAGATGTTTATAATGTTTTTATTTGCTCAACTATATAAAAAAGGTGTAAATAACTAAAGGGTGTGTTTGAGTATTGGGTTTGTTCGTATAGATTAGATATGAAAGTGCGGAAATGTACTCTTTGCGTCAAACCGGAGTTCAGCTCTGCTATGCTAAGCAAAAACTTGAAACGGCAAAACGTTCTAAAAATGAAAACAGCCTCACTTCACAAAATATGTGTCATCACTTAAATTAATTACCCCAGAAAACTGAAATTTCCTGAAATCATAAAATATCTAAAAGGCTAATTTTTCATTGTAAATGATAAATATTGCGCTAAAAGTTAATTGGTGGGAAATTGTTAACAGAAGAAAATCCAACAAGATATGCCATTGCGTCCTGTTGTGCTTTTGTGTGCATTTTCAAAGTTGAGAACCTATATATAAATTCTGTGTGTTTGCTTTTATCGTCGTTTTCTGTTTTAAAAATGTACTTTCTTATTACAAAGCTTGTCAAGTTTAGAACGTTTTGTTACAATTTGGGAGAAAGCATACTATGTATAAAAATTCTAGTTGTGTTTACGACATTGACATCATTGGCGGATCCAAGTGAAGGTTTCGGGGGTTGGTACCCCCCTTGTTTGCACAATCATGTACTTTTAATGAATATCTTGATGTTTTACTAAGAAATACCCCAAAATGTTTCGAGTCTCGTGCCGCTCGGTGAAATATCGTTTCACTTCGAATGATTTGAACCCTCTTTTCAAATTGCCTGGATCCTGCCTGGATAAGCATTTGCATGTAGTTGGTGGGCTTTTTGCCTATGGCCGATTTTTCTTTAATTAAAATAATAGGTTGCATCTGTTTTATTCTTATATGGAAACTGTCAATACTTGGCATGAAGCACTACTTGATCTCACACATTTAATGTCCGTTGACTTCGTGTTTTTGATTTTTTTCCAATGGGCCAATGTGTTTTCGGTTTTTCTTTTTACGAATTACCTTGTGTGTTTTACACAAAAAGATGCCCTGTTCATGTGTTCATGTGAATAACAAGCAGTTCTTAAGTTAAAAAGTATGAAACACTAGAAAACCTAGCTTTTTTTAACTTAAATGCGAAGATCGCGTAGAGGTTTCACAGCACGCAATAAAGTCACATACTTTTAAAGGTAAAAATAAAAGATAACTATTATCAAAAATAACGTTGAGCTCATTCGATGTCAACAAAAGGTCCAAAAACCATTGATTCATATGTTGTACTTTGTGTTTTTCTGAATGTCAAACGTAAGAATCATTAAGATGGTTGCCCCCCCCCCCCC